>JAWQFJ010034039.1:0-12500 GCA_034096865.1 Theodoxus fluviatilis
TCTCCCTTTTCCGTTACTTCCTTGTTTGATTAATGAACACATTTGTGTTTTGCCGTCGTCCTCTGTTTTAGTGCACAACCGAAATGATTTTACAACCTTGTTATGTGTTCGTGATGAACTTAGACTTGCAGCCTTAAGTCGAACCATCCGAGGCAGGCGGAGGCCCGGTGTTCATTTTCTCACAGGGCACAGACGTAAATAATCTGGACACCCCCATGCCCAAGTGGCAGTTTTCCTGGTGAAGATTACTTGTTTTACTAAAGGATGCGATTGCATTGTCATTTTTTTTCCCTTTGCCCTGGTACAGTGCACGTGTAAAAGGTCCAGTGTACGCAAACTCATTTGTAGTTTGGGCCTTGCATGCCACACAGTTGTCCTGGCATGGAAACGTGCCAGTGTTGTGGAGAGAAACTTCGGTGGAAAGCTCTGTGAGATACTTCTTCGATCCAGTGGCACAGGGGCACGAAGCACTGACGGAGCTGCTCATCAGCAGGAGTCCTGACTCCTGTGCTTTGGGGACCTTCCCTTGGAGCTCAGTGAGGGCTGGCCCCAGGCAGCCAAAGAGGTTTCTTGGGGAAACATTTGAATTTGGACAGCATCTGGTCAATGCTAGGCTGCAACGTTTACGACTGCGCATGCGTGATGGAATGGCCGGTTCCGTTTTCTGGTAGACTGCAGATACACCTGAACTGGGCTATCGTCATTCCTGCTCCTGTACATCGACTATAAACCTCGCCCCACCCATTAAAATTATCAGACTGAAGGGGAAACATGGGATGCATCATTTTCTCATTTCCGATGCTTGTCAAGGGGAGATTCCTCGTGTTTCTTGCAGACGAATTACTAGTGTCCTTGCTGTATTTACAAGAGATCGATGTAGGTCAGTAGAATATGTGAGGAAAAAAAATTAAGGAAAAATAAAATGTATTGTTTTATTTCCTTGTAGTTTGTGTGTGTGTGTGTGTGTGTGTGTGTGTGTGTGTGTGTGTGTGTGTGCGTGCGTGCGCGCGCGCGCGCGAGTGTGTGTGTGTGTGTTTTGTTTAGATATCATCGGCTGACGATTAAAATAGACCGAGTTTGCTCCTGGTACTTCCAGGACTGGACCTTTTTCTCTCGTGGAATGTACAAGTGGAATGTACAAGTGGAATATACACGTGGAGTGTACAGTGGAATGTACAAGTGGAATGTGCTAGTGGAATATACAGTGGAATGTACAGTGGAATGTACAAGTGGAATGTACAAGTGGTATGTACAAGTGGAATGTACAGTGGAATGTACAAGTGGAATGTACAAATGGAATGTACAGTGGAATGTACAGTGGAATGTACAAGTGGAATGTACAAATGGAATGTACAAGTGGAATGTACAAGTGGAATGTACAGTGGAATGTACAAGTGGAATGTACAAGTGGAATGTACAAGTGGAATGTACAGTGGTTTGTACAAGTGGAATGTACAAGTGGAATGTACAAGTGGAATGTACAGTGGAATGTACAAGTGGAATGTACAAGTGGAATGTACAGTGGAATGTACAGTGGAATGTACAGTGGAATGTACAGGTGGAATGTACAAGTGGAATGAACAAGTGAAAGGTACAAGTGGAATGTACAGAGGAATGTACAAGTGGAATGTACAAATGGAATGTACAGTGGAATGTACATTGGAATGTACAAGTGGAATGTGCAAGTGGAATGTACAGGTGGAATGTACAAATGGAATGTACAAGTGGAATGTACAGGTGGAGTTTACAAGTGGAATGTACAAGTGGAATGTACAAGTGGAATGTACAAGTGGAATCTGCAAATGGAATGTGCAAGTGGAATGTACAGTGGAATGTACAAGTGGAATATGCAAGTAGAATATGTTCAGGTAGAATGTACAGGTGGAATGTACAGTGGAATGTACAAGTGGAATGTGCTAGTGGAATGTACAGTGAAATGTACAGTGGAATGTACAAGTGGAATGTATAAGTGGAATGTACAAGTGAAATGTACAGTGGAATGTACAGTGGAATGTACACGTGGAATGTACACGTGGAATGCACAGTGGAATGTACAGGTGGAATGTACAAGTGGAATGTACAGTGGAATGTACAGTGGAATGTACAAGTGGAATGTACAAGTGGAATGTACAGTGGAATGTACAGTGGAATGTACAAGTGGAATGTACAAGTGGAATGTACAAGTGGAATGTACAAGTGGAATGTACAATGGAATGTACAAGTGGAATGTACAAGTGGAATGTACAAGTGGAATGTACAGTGGAATGTACAAGTGGAATGTACAAGTGGAATGTACAAGTGGAATGTACAAGTGGAATGTACAAGTGGAATGTACAGTGGAATGTACAAGTGGAATGTACAAATGGAATGTACAGTGGAATGTACAGTGGAATGTACAAGTGGAATGTACAAATGGAATGTACAAGTGGAATGTACAAGTGGAATGTACAGTGGAATGTACAAGTGGAATGTACAAGTGGAATGTACAAGTGGAATGTACAGTGGAATGTACAAGTGGAATGTACAAGTGGAATGTACAGTGGAATGTACAAGTGGAATGTACAAGTGGAATGTACAGTGGAATGTACAGTGGAATGTACAGTGGAATGTACAGGTGGAATGTACAAGTGGAATGAACAAGTGAAAGGTACAAGTGGAATGTACAGAGGAATGTACAAGTGGAATGTACAAATGGAATGTACAGTGGAATGTACATTGGAATGTACAAGTGGAATGTGCAAGTGGAATGTACAGGTGGAATGTACAAATGGAATGTACAAGTGGAATGTACAGGTGGAGTTTACAAGTGGAATGTACAAGTGGAATGTACAAGTGGAATGTACAAGTGGAATCTGCAAATGGAATGTGCAAGTAGAATATGTTCAGGTAGAATGTACAGGTGGAATGTACAAGTGGAATGTACAAGTGGAATGTACAGTGGAATGTACAAGTGGAATGTGCTAGTGGAATGTACAGTGAAATGTACAGTGGAATGTACAAGTGGAATGTATAAGTGGAATGTACAAGTGAAATGTACAGTGGAATGTACAGTGGAATGTACACGTGGAATGTACACGTGGAATGCACAGTGGAATGTACAGGTGGAATGTACAAGTGGAATGTACAGTGGAATGTACAGTGGAATGTACAAGTGGAATGTACAAGTGGAATGTACAGTGGAATGTACAGTGGAATGTACAAGTGGAATGTACAAGTGGAATGTGCAAGTGGAATGTACAGGTGAAATGTACAGGTGTAATGTACAGGTGCAATGTACAGTGGAATGTACATTGGAATGTACAGGTGGAATGTACAAGAGGAATGTACAAGTGGATTGTGCAAGTGGAATGTACAGTGGAATGTACAGTGGAATGTACAGGTGGAATGCGCAAGTGGAGTGCACAGGTGGAATGTACAGTGGAATGTACAGGTGGAATGTGCAAGTGGAATGTGCAAGTGGAATGTACAGGTGAAATGTACAGGTGGAATGTACAGGTGGAATGTACAGGTGGAATGTACAGGTGGAATGTACAAGTGGAATGTGCAAGTGGAATGTACAAGTGGAATGTGCAAGTGGAATGTACAAGTGGAATGTACAGGTGCAATGTACAGGTGGAATGTGCAGGTGCAATGTACAGGTGGAGTGCACAGGTGGAATGTACAAGTAGAATGTGCAAGTGGAATGTGCAAGTGGAATGTACAAGTGGAATGTACAAGTGGAATGTGCAAGTGGAATGTGCAAGTGGAATGTACACGTGTCATAAAATTTAAATGCTTGTGTCAACATATTCCATCAGATTGATCGAGAGGTGAAAAGGAAATGTTGTGTAACGACGGGTACACGCCGATTGGCCTAAATTCGTTTCGCCTAATCCATCAAATTTAGGTGAGGTGAGGTGGCCGAGTGGTTAGCGCGCTGGACCTACAGCCGCTTGCGGCCAGTGGGTGCGGCGTTCGAAGCCGCGCGGTCCCCAGAATTGCATCCTTGAGCAAGATGCTTAACTCCCATTGCTTCTCCCCACCCAGGAGTGAAATCGGGTACCAAATGGCCCTCTTTAGGGCTACCAAACGGCCCTCCTCAGGGCCCCCAGGTCCTTCGGATGAGACCTTAATAAACCGAGGCCTAAGTGCGCTTAGAACCACTGGATAAGGCGCATTATAAATATAATAAATTATTATTATAATTATTATTATAACTGCCGCCACTGCACCTAGCGTCAATTTTGCTCGTTTCGCCTAATGATAATGGTCGTTTCGCCTAATGTTGCGTTTCGCCTAATGTTTCATTACTCTCGAATGTCGCCCTTCGTTTTTTCTGCACGAATATCGCCTAAAGTTTCATTACTCTCGAATATCAATTCTTGCATGTTTTTTTCCTGCGAGGGGAAATCTGCTCATGTCCGATTTTATGAAAATTGTTTGATAAGAATTAAATGAACACTATTGCGTTGATGAGAATTCAACTGACTTCAGGTATGAAATAAAAGAAATCGTGGGGAGTTCAGTTCAGATGAGAAAATGTATTGTCAGTAATAGTTTACTGTTACAAAATGGCTGGTGTGGTCAGAGGAAATCGGGACAGAACAATTGAATTTCTGCCTACAAAACGCAATGGAAACAGTTTACTTGTGGATAACTATAAGTTCAGATCGAATGGTTCATCAGGGGGTACGATGTATTGGAAATGTGTTGTCGTCGGCTGCCGGTCAACGTGTACGACTCGTGAACAAGAAACTTTGTTGAAAATAAGCTCGCTCTCTCCCTCTCTCTCTCTCTGACTCTGACTCTCTCTCTCTCTCTCTCTCTCTCTCTCTCTCTCTTTCTCTCTCTCTCTCTCTCAGACACAAAAGAGTTTGAAGTAATTTGGTACAGTAGTCGCCGCTTATAAAACACGCGGTTAATAAAAACAGCCGCTTTTTAAATACAGTTGGTCCGGTCCGGATTTACATCATTACTGATGGACATGTTCAACACGCAAACGGTTAATAAAAACGGCCCTAATGAAAAACACTTTTGTTTAGTCCCAATGTGTTTTTAATAAGCGGCGACTACTGTATTGTGATTTATATTTCAGAAGCTCTCTCTCCCTTTCTCTCCTTCTCTCTCTCAGGCACAAAAGAGTTTTAAGTAATTTGGTATTGTGATTTATATTTCAGAAGCCGACGGAGCATACAACGCATGGACCACTATTGCCAGGTGAAATCAAAGCCCTTCGACTCGTTCAAACAATGAAAAACGCGGTTACTAACGAAACGACGAAATCGATAAAGCGAATCTACATGGAAACATTGGATTCTGCTCTTGCCGCATTCAATTACTGTGTATATTCCCGTGGGCATGCGATTTTATATGAAATCTTTTTATGAGTGTGTTTTAACATGTCATTCAATTACTGTGTATATTCCTGTGTGCATGCTATTTTATATTTTTTTACATGTCATTCAATTACTGTGTATATTCCCGTGGGCATGCGATTTTATATTAAATCTTTTTATGAGTGTGTTTTAACATGCTATTTTATATGATGTTATTAATGTTAGAAATACAGTAACAGATTGCAAATTAAAACGTGTTGGGATTTGATTGTGCGTGTTGCAAGGTCACACTCTCCCTTAGGCGAAACTTGATTTTAGGCGAACCGAATTCAAGCGAACTGAAATTAGGCGAAACGAATTTAGGCGAAAGGAATTTAGGCCAATCGGGCTGCACCGGTAACGACAACCATGAAGAGAAGCTGTGTTGAAAGCGTCAAGGCTAGGAGCAACATGACCGCCACAACTGGCGCACCGATAATGCGTGCCGTAATTATTGCTGCTGTTGTTGTTGCTCCTGCTTGCGGTGTTGGTGCATTTGTCGCTGCTAATGTTACTGATGCTTGTCGCTGTTGGTGATGTTGATGGTGGGGGCGTTTTTACTGATGTTGTTACTATTAGTTATGTTGATGGTGGTGGCATTGTTACTGATGTTGTTTTGTTGCCGTTGTTGTGTTGCTCCTAGCGGCGTTGTTACTGTTGGTGTTGGTGATGGTGCTGGCGTTGATACTAATGTTTTGTTCTTCATGTTACTATAGATGGGTAGCGGCATCAAATATTGTTTCATGTCAGACTGCATGTTGAAGGGACTAAAACACGGAATGCCGGTGTTACGGACCGGCTAACTGGACCTCGGGTTAGCCAAGCCCGCACAATGAAAATAAACAAGAAAGAACACCAACACCAGCACAGATATATAAATGAGTGTATTCCCCACAATCCCTCAACAGCCCCAGCCCACACCAGGGCTCACAGGAGCTAACGTGCGGCCCCCGCCGACAATCTCTCTACAAGTGCTCAAGCGGCTCCCGCCGACAGTCTCCACACCGGCCCCCGCCAGTAGAGCTCCGAGCCTCCGTTCGCGTTTCACCGACTCGTTACCATGCCGAAGAACCCTGAAAACAACGCAAACTAACACATCCGTTCCTTCATTATCAATAATCATACATTCGCGGTATTTACAATGTAGAATGATAACGGATAAAAATCACCACTCACCCTTATCCCTGGGGTTCATTCGCTCGAGTGTCGTACACTGCTTTCACTTGGCAAATATGCAATCAATCGGATCATCCGCTCACACTTGAACACTCCTCAGTCACTACGTCACCACTCATACTAAAAATAATCACAGTCAAAACAAAATCACGTGCATACACCATTCGGCACATTCGATTCGTAACAGCCTAAAATCCTTTTCGCCGCGTACCTTGGCACTCCACACAGGCAGAGTCGACTGGATTTTTTCCCCATCTAACATCTCTTTGATCTTGCCGCTAGCTCTGCACAACAGGAAAGCAATGCATAGAACGTGCACACCTGCACGAGATGTCGAGACACCACCTGCACAGGAGAGTGAACTGCAGCACAGGCGGGGTGGGGGCACATGTGGAATGCAATGCAACCGACAATCTTTCCGACGTCTTAAAAGCTCGGACTAATTGATGGCAGCTTTTGACTTGATGACAGCAGGTGGTCTCCGACCATGCAGGATTTGGAAAACAACTCCCAGCGACCTTCGAACATTCTCGGGACACCCCACCTCAATCCTCTCATCCCCCTCCTGCTCTATCCCTTGCCTCCTTCTTCTGCACCCTCCTCTGCCATTCCTGATGGCCTCTTTGGCTTCCTGTCGACTGCACGCGTTAATCAAGGCTTCCCATTTCCCCCTGTCCTCAATGGACAGCCAGAGTCCTCTAGGTCGCCAATGACGCAGACAATGAGCAGACGAGAAGAAAAAGATGTACTGCGGTTCTGAGTTTATCTCCGGTGTCCTCTCCCTACCCAGCAATGCCAGGTTATTCAGGGGCAGGGGTTCTGTGGAAGACAGGAATGCCTCGTAGTGACGGCTTGAAGTCTCTGGACACCTCGACTCGATGGTAGTGGAGTACTCGGCAAGCCTGCTATGTCGTCCTTGCTTGATTCAATGAAGATGGCCATTTCCAAAGCAGAAAACTGAGTAGCGTTCAAAGTTTTAGTTTGGCCACGTAGAAAACCATTCCAAAAGAGAAATCTGGGTGCCTTGAAAGATGTGGTTTATCCATGTAGAAAACCATTCCAAAAGAGAAATCTGAGTGGCGTTGAAAGCCGTGGTTGGTCCATGTTGACAGCCATTCCAAAATAGGAAATTGAGCGGAGTTGAAAGCTTAATGGAACTGCATTTCAATGTGTTCTGCCGTGATGCGAGAATATATTAGAAAAAGTATTTCCCCAGCAATGTACATCTACTATGCATTCGAAAGACTTTGCCACGAACTTGAGGGCAGAAGTATTCCCTCAGGTAATAGTTACATCTACTCTGGAATGTTAGTGAAAATTACTCTGTTGGATGTTGTTCTCTAATTGCAATGGGCCGCTGGCCTCGCAAATACATTTCAAGTTCTCTCTCTCTCTCTCTCTCTCTCTCTCTCTCTCTCTCTCTCTCTCTCTCTCTCTCTCTCTCTCTCTCTCTCTCTCTCTCTCTCTCTCTCTCCCCCCCCCCCCCTTCCCCCCCCCCGCTCTCTCTCTCTCTCTCTCTCTCTCTCTCTCTCTCTCTCTCTCTCTCTCTCTCTCTCTCTCTCTCTCTCTCTCTCTCTCTCTTCTTCCCCCCCCCCGCTCTCTCTCTCTCTCTGTCTCTGTCTCTCTCTCTTTCTCTCTCTCTCTCTCTCTCTCTCTCAGCCCTCTCTCTCTCCCCCAGCCCTCTCTCTCACCCAGTCCTTCCCCCTTCTCTCTCTCTCTCTCTCTCTCTCTCTCTCTCTCTCTCTCTCTCTCTCTCTTTCTCTCACCCCCTCTCTCTCCTCCCCTCTCTTTCTAAATCTCTCTCTCTCTCTCTCTCTCTCTCTCTCTCTCTCTCTCTCTCTCTCTCTCACTATTTATCTCTCTCTCCCTACATACTTGTGCGCGCGCGTGTGTGTGTGAGTGTGTGTGCGCGTGCGTGCGTGCATGCTCGCGGGTATATACATGTACATGCATGTTTTTCTGGAATCACGTTTTATTGTTATGTATACTCTTAGACTGGAGAAAGACGCGTCATTGCTCTGTTTCGGCCGCTCTGCATACTGTGGTACAGGGTTCAGCTCCTGACCTCAGTTTCCCAGCTTCTATTGCATTGACATTGATAAACATGCTATATAGCCAACAGAATAGCCTAACATTTGTGATACATAGCAAAAATTTTCTCTGACAACTCATCGGCGAAATATATATACATTGCACTCCGAAAATGTTACCCCCTTATCTATGTGTTTGTGTTCACACGAACGAACGTTTCAATTTCTTGCTACAGTGCATCGACAAATAATTGTGTGTGCGTGCGTGCCTGTGTATGTGTGCTTGCGTGCGTGCTTGCGTGCGTGCTTTCGTGCTTGCGTGCATGCATGCAGGTGTGCCTGCATATACATGTAGGGGGGGGGGGTGCGCATGCGCGCGCGTGTGCGTGCGTGCCAGTGTGGTCCCATGATCTGTGCGTGCGTGCTGCGTGCGTGCTGCGTGCGTGCTGCGTGCGTGCTGCGTGCGTGCATGCCTATGATTGTAAATGCTCGCGGGCCTGTGTGTATATTTTGTGCTCGCAGACAGGCGTGCGTATGTGTGGGTGTGAGTTGTAGCAGAATGTTCCGCAGTCGTGTTCGATTAGTCCGAAGACGGACATTCTTTTGAGTATTTATCACTTGACAAGGAACTAGAGAATTCAATTCTGCGCCGTCTCTGCTTTCCTTCTGTAGTGGTGGGTGCCTGGAGAGCAGCCACGTCTGTTTCCATGCCTGAAGAATGCCTCTCAAGCACTTGCAAGACGGTCAGGCAGCTTTACGGAGATGACGAGGGCTGTCCCTCCATCCGCAAACACCCCTATCTATGTACAGCGCCACCATGGATAGGAAAGGTTGTACTCTGCGTGAGGGTAGTACTCTCTCTTTCTCTCTCTGCGTGACGTCATAGCTGAGTTTGTTGACGCGGTCCACCTGCGTACGAGGGTGACGTGCCTGTCGTGGTTTGGAAATGGCTTCATGATGACGCCAGCGATATTGTTCACAGCGAAACAATACTGTGAATGTGGAGTTGTGGTTGAATGAGAGTGGATTAGTGCGTGTTCATCTGCGCAAATTGTTTGTGGGGTGAATGTCGTCTGAACAATTTGAGACTTCAGGCTGGATCATGTTTGCAAGATCCCTGATATCATCGTTCTGGCTTGACGAACTGAATATCCTCCTCCTCCTCCTCCTCCTCCTCCTCCTCCTCCTCCTCCTCCTCCTCCTCCTCCTCCTCCTCCTCCTCCTCCTCCTCCTCCTCCTCCCCTCCCCCTCCCCCTCCTCCTCCCCCTCCCCCTCCCTCCTCCTCCTCCCCCTCCCCCTCCCCCTCCTCCTCCTCCTCCCCCTCCTCCTCCTCCTCCTCCTCCTCCTCCTCCTCCTCCTCCTCCTCCTCCTCCTCCTCCTCCTCCTCCTGAAATGGATGTTAGTCGACGACAATTTGAGAATGGACACTGAGTGAGCAACATTAGTGGCCTGTAATTAGGCACTACTGGCTTTACTGAACCGCGACACACTATTGTATCTGGGACATAAACTTTGAAGAAGCTTATGGGATTCAACCTCTTTGACCAGTGTGAAGCTGCGACTGCGCTGTTCTGCCCAAAAGTCCTCTGTACCAGACTGGCATGTGGAGATTTAGGTCTTCCTAAGCGGTTAATATAGTATGTTAACTGCATGAGCAATGGCGAAATATTGTCATCGAGAGATCGGCGAAGAGAACAGTAGATGAGCTCATCATTCTAAACACCGGCGCTCAATGACTCCGAGCGTTGTTCGTCACGTGAAAACGAAGGCGGAGCTCAACGGAAAGGTCCATGGCGGTGCTCAACAGTCGACAAGTTTTGCATGGAGCAGTATAACATCCCGAACAATGGCGACCATTTTCAATTTCCCCCAAGGAGATGGAGTAGCAGCGATACCTGCCGGAACGAAAAGGTCGCCATCTCCTTCCGGAAATGAGGGGCGACTGGCTGTCGCTCCTGCAGCAAGGGTTGCTGGGATATGTGAAAACGAAATGGCCGATAATTTCTCCACGTGATCTCGTTTTACCCCATGGTGTCGCTGTGGAGTGTGCCGAGGAATAATATTTCATTGCCCATTATTACTTGTCTTGATTGCCTACGAAAGGGGCTGTGTCAAAAGCCATATTCTCCGGGAAATTGTCCCCGTGATTTTACGGCGTGTGTTTGTGAGATGCTGGCATTTATACTGTTCGAGGTTAATAGATACATATATATGTCATTGAACTCTTATTTCCAGAATTTCATTGTGAGATCACCATAGTTTGTGCAACCATTTCTGCTCACCAGCACTATTGTTCCCGGAGAAGCTTTGATGGACAGCTGCTAAGTGGACAACTGTGCATGAACTCTTAAGTTTCTGTTCCGCCCTTTCCACCTATTCAAACTACTTTTTCATAGATTATTTGCAAGACAGACAATTAAACTGTCCCTCTAAATTACTGGGGCATAAGAATTAACCTATGAAATGCAGCCTAATATGGGCAGAGAGGGGTGGAACAGGGATACCGTCAGGGGTGGTGAAAGGCTCTGCAAGGACTTAAGTTTGTTTTGAGATGTCCCCTTCATTGACGACACCCGGGAATTACTGGGTGCCGGGCAGCACAGGCGCGCGCACTGGGGCCACACGCAACAGGTGCGTCCCTCTCGTGGGCAAGGTGGGCGTGGCCATAATCCCAGGCCTGTCAATCAAGGTGTGACGTCACGGAGGGCGTGGTCTTGGGAGGGTCTGAGTCTTTCGAGTTGTTTATGGGTGAGCTTGGATGGCATCAAAAACGGAGAGACTTACGGAAGTCACGACATCGCTTCAGCTATCTGACGCTACTCACAGTTTATGTTTGACGGTGTGACGTCATGGCTGCTCGTAGTAAAGCTGGAGTAACCATCCACCCAAAGAAACAGCCCCACCCACCCACCCCATTCTACCCGGTTCCTGCCTCTTCACAACTCCACTCCCATCCCACCAGAAAGGGAGAAAGGAGCAGTATCTAACACATACTTTCTGTTTCAGATGATATTGCTCATGTTCATTCTGACACAGTTATTATGCTGAACGTGTCCGGTAACTGTCTCTCTTAGTGTGATGGGTGTACATTTCAACGCCAAGCGCGTCTTGCTGACTAGGGGATCCTTGTCGACCCTACTAGAGACATCCTAAAACCATGGAAAATTCGTGACATTTGTTGTGTATGTGTGCATGCGCCACTGAGCAGCCTTTGGGCTGGAAGTGCGCGCAATATAAGTACATTATACATACATACACAATGTATCAGGCTGTCCTCTCTGCTCTGCTGTAAGTTCCTATTCAAACTCTCCTTTAATCCCTTTGTAGGGAAGTTAGTAAGTTTTTTAAGGAGCAAAACAGCAATGATAAAATATGTTCAGACTGTATATCTCGTTTGAATATAGTTTTTATTTATTTTAAATAGAAAATTGAAACTTTGTGTTTGAAGGCAGTTTATAAGTATGCATTCGGCACTGAACGAGATGGATGGATGGATGGATGGATGGATGGATGGATGGATGGATGGATGGATGGATGGATGGAGTTTAAGGGCCTATCAGCCTCGTAGGCTCTATGAGGCCGCAGTGTTAAGGAACCAAGGTTTCAAAACTCTCCGCGACAGTGGAGTCTAGTACAATTCACCTAACCAGTCACATGAAATCCATTAAATCGAGTCCCACTGCCATCAGCCCGCAGAGGCTGGTAGAACCTTCAAACACGAAAAAATATAAAGGGCGACAGGGCAAAATTCACATCTCGATTTCCCTCGTCACCCACAAAGCACTTATGGATGGATGGATGGATGGATGGATGGATGGATGGATGGATGGATGGGTGGGTGGGTGGGGGGTGGGTGGATGGATGGATGGATGGATGGATGGATGGATGGATGGATGGATGGATGGATGGATGGATGGGTGGGTGGGTGGGTGGGGTGGGT
>JAWQFJ010034039.1:22500-25000 GCA_034096865.1 Theodoxus fluviatilis
TATTCACACACGCGCGCGCGCGCAATCACACAAAACATACAAATTCACACGCTAAATAACAGACAGATACAGACAGACGGACAGACTAGGAGGAAGACAGATCAATAGACAGACAGACCGAGAGACGGACGGAAGGACGGGTGGGGAAACGGACGAATGGATGAATGAATGAAGGATGGATGGATGAATAGATGGATGTATGTATGGATGGATAGATGGATGTTTAAATAGATAGATAACCAGGCAGGGAGAGTTAGAAAGAGAGAGGGAGGGGGGCATACAGATAGACAGATAGACAGACAGACATATAGACCGACCGACAGACAGACAGACAGACAGACTGACTGACTGACTGAGAGAGAAAGAGAGAGAGAGAGAAAGAGAGAGAGAAAGAGAGAGAAAGAAAGATAGAGAAAGAGAGAGAGAGAGAGGGGGGGAGACACACACGCAGAGAAGACAGAGAGAGAGAGAAGACAGAGAGAGAGAAGGCAGAGAGAGGAAGAGAGAGAGAGAGAGAGAGAGAGAGAGAGAGAGCGAGAGCGAGAGCGAGAGCGAGAGAGAGAGAGAGAGAGAAGACAGAGAGAGAAGACACACACAGAGAGATATATAGAGAGGACAGATAGAAGGAGAGAGAGAGGACAGAGAGAGAGAAGAAAGAAAGAAAGAAAGAAAGAAAGAAAGAAAGAAAGAAAGAAAGAAAGAAAGAAAGAAAGAAAGAAAGAAAGAAAGAAAGAAAGAAAGAAAGAAAAGAAAGAAAGAAAGAAAGAAAGAAAGAAAGAAAGAAAGAAAGAAAGAAAGAAAGAAAAAGAAAGAAAGAAAGAAGGAAAGAAGGAAAGAAAGAAAGAAAGAAAGAAAGAAAGAAAGAAAGAAAGAAAGAAAGAAAGAAAGAAAGAAAAGAAAGAAAGAAAAAAAGAAAGAAAGAAAGAAGAAAGAAAGAAAGAAAGAAAGAAAGAAAGAAAGAAAGAAAGAAGAAATACTTTTTATTTGGATTCAGGTTCTTGAGGACAGACCTGCTTTTCTTTCCCACTCGAGGTTTGAGTCTGCCATTGTCGTGGTGAAATTTTCCCGTCGTTCCAAATCGCATCATTGCCCTTGTGTCTTTTGCCCCACTCATCTCTTTTCCCCAGCCTCCCCCTCCTCCTCTCCCCCACCCTCCCCTCTGCATCTACACCGTACCTTTCTCCCCCTCCCCATCTCCACTCCCTCATCCTACTGCCTCTCTATGGCTGGCTGCAGTGGTGTTTGAGCTGAGGCTTAGTGGAGGGAGGGGAGAGGCAAGGTCCTGGGATAGGTACACAGTAACAAGTGTCGCATCGCCAGCGACAAGACCTGTGTAGGACCGTGTCCCTCCATCCTCGGACCTACCACCGCACATCTCGGGGAACTGGAGACCGTGGTCACCTTCCGTGAAGTGAGGCATTCACCAGAGGGAGAGATCTAAGAGCTGTGATCGAGTCCACGACTGTGAGTGTAACATGAATACTGTGAGAGAGCCACTTTGGAATTGTGATCAACTGTGGGATATTTGACCGTGAACTTTTGGTGTCGATGACATCTACTCTGAAAAGTGATTTTCGCTGGTATTGGTATAAGAAGCGAGACCCAAGGAAGTACCACTTGTACCACTCATCCACTGAAACAATCCTTCTACTTTGAAAGAGACCCAGTGAGAATATTGTTGTAGGAAAATATATTTGGAAATGCATTTGCCTTGACGTAAATAACACTAGGAATGATTAGAACTGACCGAGTGTTAATGAATGAAAAGCAGAGAAAGAGCTTAGCATTTCGACTGTGTTGTTCGTCCCTGTCTTCTTGACTGTGAACATCAATAGACTGTACTTTGTCGATGTCAAGTTCTAGCTCGGAATATGCAAATGGGTTTTAGAGGAACACATAAAATCAGCAGTGTGTTCGGCTGCTCTTCACCATTTGCAAAACTGCTGTTGTAAACTACTGCTGCCCAAGCTACACCCATGAACATAAATATAGCGACACATCTATCTCCTAAAGGGTGTGAAACTTTCTCTTTGGATGTGGGGGTCTGTTTTGACGGGAAACGATAGAGTTGCTTGCCAGCTTCTGGACATGTGTGCAGAAGTTGGAGGCTTGACATCATTGCAACAGAAGCATTATGAAATGAATTGTGTTACTTATTATTTCGACGTTGTATCAAGCCATTTTATGTGTTAGTTGTGGACATTCACATAAACATCACAAACATTGGATCTACGGGTATAACGTGACGTTCAGAACTTTTCCAAGTACTTTCGACACAGAAAGTAAGTGCTGAATGAAATGACGAAATCTGGAGATAACTAATCACTTTATAATCATTTGTGATTAATTTACACGTTTCTTTATACTTTCTTTTCATTAATCATAAAAGGGCAGAGCGCTTAACACACAAATGAAAAGCTTGCGATCAACGTAAGGACAGGTACAATACATTTCTCTGAGAAGTCAGTGAACGACCCATCTCAGCTCTTTTAGAGCAGAG
>JAWQFJ010034039.1:30000-32545 GCA_034096865.1 Theodoxus fluviatilis
TGCCTGCCTGCCTGCCTGCCTGCCTGCCTGCCTATCTGCCTGCCTGCCTGCTGCCTGCAGCCTCTGTCTCTCTTCTCTCTGTCTCTGTGTCCTTTTCTCTGCCCCTGTATCTGTCTGTCTGTCTCTCCATCTGTCTTTCTCTCCATCTGTCTGTCTCTCCATCTGTCTGTCTGTCTGTCTGTCTGTCTGTCTGTCTGTCTGTCTGTCTGTCTGTCTGTCTGTCTGTCTGTCTGTCTGTCTGTCTGTCTGTCTCTGTCTGTCTTTCTGTCTCTGTCTGTCTGTCTCTGTCTGTCTGTCTGTCTGTCTGTCTGTCTGTCTGTCTGTCTGTCTGTCTGTCTGTCTGTCTGTCTGTCTGTCTGTCTGTCTGTCTGTCTGTCTCTCCGTCTGTCTCCCCTTCTGTCTCTCCGTCTGTCTCTCCGTCCGTCCGTCCCCCCCTTTCTCTCTCTCTCTCTCTCTCTCTCTCTCTCTCTCTCTCTCTCTCTCTCTCTCTCTCTCTCTCTCTCTCTCTCTCTCTCTCTCTCTCTCTTTTAATCTTTTCTTTATTATTGTGACTATGCGTGCGCGCGCGCGCGCGTATGTGTGTGTGTGTGTGTGTGTGTGTGTGCGTGCGTGCGTGTTTGTTTAGTATACCTGCCTATATGCCAGTCTGCCACTCTACATGCTTAACCGTGTGTGTGTGCATGTATCGCTGTGCGCGTTTTACTGTCTGTGGGATGGCATTATCTCTCTCGTGTTTGTGTCTTTCCTCTCCCTTGTCTCCTTCCAATCTGTCACTGTCTGAGCAACGATTGAGCTCCCTTTCTCTGGCCACACTTATATTTTCAATAAGTAACATTTTTGTGTCTTTTGTCTTGAGCTGTAGCTGTCTTTAAATTCACCCCGTCTATTCTGAACCTCGTGTTTTCCTTCGTATGCATGTGATTTGGCTGTTTTTGTTTGCTTCTTTAGAATGTATACACAAAGGGATATATCATTTGACTTAAGGTTTTCTTCTTTTCCCGCTTTCTGTCCAGACTGTAGATTTACTTCAGTAACTTTTCCACTACATGTATTTGTGTTGGACTACAATATTTGTTCTTCCGACTCTTTTCTATCGGATCTTGCATTCCATTAATTGTACAATAAAGATATCATTTCTACTCCTTTGCTTTAATTTCTTTTTAAAATTCATTACTCAGCCAAAGAAGTGTTTGTATTGTGCTCTGATTGTTCTTGGTATTATGGAGATTCCGAACCTCCACTGCATTAGAGACAATGCATGCATACACGTCAGCATTAATTTATTCTACAGAAGATATTTCATCCCGAATACTTGTTTATGACGTAAATACGTATAGGTGGCTTTTCGCTACTCATGAATATTTTAAAGTTGAATCATCTGTTTATGTTTGAATTTTGCTAATATTTTTGTTTTGGTGCCATTGTTAAAACCAAAACAATACATATGTGTCTAAACATTCGAAAGATCTCAGTGGGGATGCTCTTTGCTTTAAATTTCAACATCCTTCTGTCATTCAATCATAAATATGTCCCGGATCTGGCGACATTACATCTCTTCCGTTTTCTTATATTTTCCTTCCCCTATTTTCTGGCCAATCACACAGTTTCCTGTTACAAATCTAACTTTTTATCTTCATGCGTAACAGTTTTCCATTGAAAAACAGAAAACTAAGCTGAACAAAGCAAAATAGTTCTTGATCATTTCATATGAAACAAATGTAAAGCATACGACTTGAAGAGAATCACAGAATCCCTGGGAGCGAGAGAAGATCGTGTGAGGGGTGCATAGAGCATTGGTAGGCAAAGAGGACAGCATGGGTGTCAGGAAGTCGCCTTGCCGCTTCGTGAGTGTGGGGTTCAGTCGGGGCGATTGCAGGGTCCAATGTCAATTTGCTCTCCAGTTAACCCGGACCCCTAGGCCGTAACGGCGGCGTTAGCAGTCAGCTTTTTCCGTCAGTCCGCCCCTGGTCAGGAATGCTCCACACACTTTCCCACCCCCCTCCACTCGGCACTCGGCAAACCGCTGGCGTGAAGATTCAGTTTGCCCGTGTGCTTCGTGTTGACTTTTTCACGCTCCTCTCATTTTGTCGAGGATTTCAGACTGCTGCCGGAATGAGTGTGAATGAATGCAGTTCTGCGCTCTACTCGTCTCTGTAGGCTGTGTAAGGCCATTAATCACGAAATTATCACAACACGTCAGAATGGGATCACATCAAGTCACGATTTCCCTAGTTTGTCGCCTCTTACATAACGCGCAGAGGGATGCGGTCGGTCAATTCATATCCACGACCCACAGGGGGATATTGGTGTATGTAGTTTGGTTAACGCTAGCATGTCCAATCGAAAATTTTCTAAAATCGGCACAGTTATGCCACTAACTTTGGTTCATAAAGCTAATGATTCTAAGCACAGAACAGTTTGAATTTTGAAAATCGCCCCAGTAGATCCAGAGTTGCAGCCCACCAATGCCCTCTTCTGGGGGACATTTTCAATGTAGAGACAAAGAACAAAGCCGGTGGACCAGAAAAATGACAAAATTCGTAGT
>JAWQFJ010034041.1:0-2500 GCA_034096865.1 Theodoxus fluviatilis
ATGCAATGAACCGAAAACCTCAATTTCGCAACGGCAGACCCCCACCACCTTCAGAGCTGTGTAGCGCTGTTTCGATGATTTCGAGTTAAGACTGGTTTCCAGAAATGGGTCACCTATGTCCTTTTCTAAATCTCAGTTAAAAACCCATATGGTTCGTCTTGCTTTCTGTAACCTCCCAGTTGTTTTTTTCAAATCCTGGTATGGTAGTCGTACGAGTGTTGTGCTATGTAGTATGATTGACGAGTAACTGCGTGTAAATGTGGCTATGCCCGCGCATTGACTTCTTGCAAGAAAAGCGCGTTATAAATGCTATTTATTATTATTATGATCATCATCATCATCATCATCATCATCATCATCATCATCATCATCATCATCATCATCATCATCATCATCCTCATCCTCATTTTTATCATCATCATCATCATCATCATCATCATCATCATCATCATCATCATCATCATCATCATCATCATCATCATCATCATCATCATCATCATCATCATCATCATCATCATCATCATCATCATCATCATCATCATCATCATCACTATTGCCCCTGCTTCTACTGCTGCTGCTGCTGCTGCTGCTACTACTACTACTACTACTATACTACTACTACTACTACTACTACTACTACTACTACTACTACTACTACTATAACACTTTCGAACCAGGGTCAGTCCAAAATGTTATTTCAGTACAATGACCCAGAATGTGAAATCCACGTGCTTACAAATATTTCCACCCAAATTTGCCGCGAAACGACAGCACTGAATATCGACTGATATAGAAGTCAGTCTATCACAGACATGATATGTGGACGATCAGCCAATCAGATGGCCTCTACCGAAATGCTGTGGGACGTACAGGTGTGTACGGAGCCTCAAGTGCTACCGATGAGATGCTCTTCCGTTCATTATACCCCGTCCTTTCTTTTCCTTTGATATATATATATATATATATATATATATATATATATATATATATATATATATATATATATATATATAAACTGTTGTAAAATAATCGTAGCACTATATCATCCCCATTCTTCCCTCTTGGAGGTAACTGGGGCAAAATGTATCTTCAATTGTTCCATATCTATCCTTCATTTTTGGCGGAAACTGTAGTAAACTGTTCCGGGCCCTGCCGAAGTGAATCGGTCTAACCCTTTGGTCAAGTAGAGATTGAGCAGGATTTGCCCCGATGACATGGCACTTCAGCGATTTGAGATTTTGCTCGTCAGATAGCTGAACTAGTCCTGTCTATACTTTGTGAGTTTCAGGTTTCAAGACCACCGAGAAGTTGTTGTTCTTGACGACTGCGGAAGACCGTGTCATTTATTTTCAAACTGCGTCTGATTTCTCAACATCCCACGTGTCATCTTGTTCATTCTGCCAACTTGCAAACACACCCATGTGGCGTGTTGTGTCATTTTAAGTGGGGGACTCTTGTCTATACATGAATAACATTCTCATTGGCCATTGAGGGAGTCTCCTTGCGCCGGAAGCCCATGAAATTGGCCCTGGAAGTAAACTTTGGTTCCTATCGGTATTATCTGTACACTTAAAAAGTTATTTCCCCAATTGTATCCGTTTTCAGAACAGAGGTATTTAGACAGGCATAAATCCTGAACCACTGCACGAATAATAACAATTTGAGTACCATTTTAAAGGAAATTCGTTGCACTTTGGGATGATACAGTACTGTGAAACTTGTTTAAAGATATCGGATGGACTCAGTTTGCAAGGACCAGTCACACAGAGTCATCGAAAACTACCACTCCCGCGCTTCTCGCGTGGGGGGGGGGGGGTGGTGGTTCCAAAATGGAAGCTTGCGTTCGAATTGGCACAGATGCTGGGGTTGGATTCTTGAGTGTGGCGCTTGCTCGCTTTGCCTATCCTCATCCAGGAGTAAAACGGGGCACATATTGATGCGTATATGGAAACCTATCAAACATTAATACTGTACGTCTACCTGCAATATTGTTGCCTGATTATCAGCGAGTTCAGATGAAGCTGGAGTGATTAATGATATGACCTGGTAACCAGTGTGTAAAGGTACGCTGTTAAAACATCCCGATAGGATGGGGGGTTGTGATATACAAGGAGGAGGAGGAGTCTGAACCGCTTTTTTCTTCTTCTTCAAAACAAATAATTGCCTTGTTATGAAATGTGACTGGGCGTGTTTGATGTATGTGGGCTAGCGATTTTACAAGATGCGTCATTCTCATGGTATTTGATGTATTATTCCCCTGTTAAAGCTAGTCTCCGACAAACCATTTGTACATTTTCAGTATATAATTTTTCATTGGATTAAAATTTTTAGGAGAAACGATATATTTTCATGCACGTTGCAGACTCATTTTAGAATTCAAACATGTCGCCAGGAATTAAATTAAGCTTCTTCCTCAAATGATCCAGTCAAATGCCAAATATTCTGTGGATATGATTCATAACAAACACTCTTCCACATTGTACGACCTTCTCTCTCTCTC
>JAWQFJ010034041.1:5000-12500 GCA_034096865.1 Theodoxus fluviatilis
TTGTGGGGACTGGACGAAAGAAAGTACATTGAAAGGGCTCACACGTTTGCTCCTAAGCAGTTTCTAAATGATGATACGCAATCTTCAAATACATTGTGTTATGGCGGATTAGGCAGGCATCCCTTGTACATCAACACAATATTACGAGCTGTTACGCTATGGCTGAGGCTCTGCAGAATATCAATTGACAGGCTGCCGAAACAAGCGTACCTTGCGTTGCTTAAGAATTGTGTAAATGAAAGTATAACTGGACTAAATCAATGGAATTATGCTTAGCCAGACTGTGTTTTACATTTGTGTGGATGAACAGTGGAACGGAGAACGAGAAAGGTTTCATTCGAGCACTCCGACAGAGACTACGTGACTGTTACTAGGAAGATTTGAACACGAAACTTTCTGGCAGCGATAGATTCATTATGTTTCGCTCCTTTAAACGAACGCTGCAGTGTGAAAGCTATCTCAGCTTCGTAAACATCAAGAAGATTATATATGTCTTTGTTCGTTTTAGAGTGAGGAAAATTCCCTTGCAGCAAATCTGAAATGCTCACATGAACATTTTAATAGATCCTGACCCTATTGCAAATAAATGGAGGACGAACGTAATTTTTGAATACGGTGCACAATTTATAATGATCTGAGACAGAAATACATTTTAAAACATTTACACGGATCACGAAATGTAAAAATAACACAATTGTTAGATGGGCGTGCCATTACAAAAGCTCGCGACGTTGTATTGTACATACACTACACTGTTGATGACACTAATTGAAAACGTTTCTGTTTCTCTACAGGATGGCGAAGGAATCGTCAGATTCTAGTGGATACAAGGCTGACAGAATAAGTCCTCCATATACCTTTTTCGAAACACGTAATTTGCTGATTGTCTAAAACAGATCCAGGCCGCGACTGTAACTTGCTACCAAAGAAACAAATTTGCTTCGCTTGTATTGAACCGTCGTAAATTCATTGTGGACAAAAACACTTGGAATCTTCATTTTACTACAGTTATGTTATTGGCCAGAGAGGAGACAGAATCACTTTAAACGGAAGATTTGTAGGTAGGGAAGAGGGACTTTGGCTGGGCTGGGACGTGAAGAAAGTTACCGTAGTTTACAATGTCAGGGGGGGGGGGGGGGGGGGGGGAAGAGGGGGGGAAGGGGAACGTGATGGAGTTAAGGGTCCCAAAATGAAATGAGATTCCAGGTAACGAGGGAGTAGTTAAGGCGGATGGGGGTTGAGGAGGGGGGTGGGGAGGGGGGTGGGGAGGGGGTGGGGAGGGGATGACTCCCTGTATCTCGTTCCTCACTACTCGCAGCCAAGGCGGCCGATTTAGACTGTTGTCAGGCAGCACGCGGCGCCTGCCTTGCCGTCTGGATTGTCTCCCCTGGCCGTGCTTCCAGGTAGACTTCCGCCACGTGGCAGCTCACTTCCGGTTGTGTCTCCTAGCGGAGGTGAATCGCGTGGGACGGAGGTGGCTAGCGCCGCGCTCACAATGAGAGTTTGCGATCAGGTGTCCGCGACTCCAAGGCTAATATTCGCGGCGCTGGGGCCATATTGAAAGGCAGCTCAATCAAATTTCCTCTGGAAAGGTGGGGCTGGAACCTCAATGAGGAGTGCGGAACAGGAGATGGCATTTCAGTGGGACATCAAAGATAGGCTGATCGCGAACCTCCATTAGTGGCTAGTCACGTGCACAAAGCCCGCGCATGCGCGTTGTCATCGTTAGAGGTTGCTGGTGAGTAATCACCTGGCGTAATTTCGTTTTGAGACTGATTTAATCCCCTCCCCCTTCTCTTCTTGTGCTTTTTTTCTTTTCTTGCTGCATACGCCTCTCTGTCACCTTCTTCGTCCTCCCCCCACCCCCATCCCCCCATCCTATCCCCCAACCCCAATCCCCCTCCGCATCCCCCTCTTTTTTAGTCCCCAAGTTGATTAATTCTATCCTTCCATTAACTCCTCCCTACGTTCATCTCCCTCCCTTATCTTTCTATCCTTTCTTCTTTTCTTCCCAAAAATTTTACTAAAAGCTGTTTATTTCCGATTTTCTTTTCTAAACTTTACCCAAAGCTTTCAACAAATAATTATACTGTAATTTAAAAGTGGATGATACGTATCTTTGCTAAAATTTGTCATTGAAAATACAAAACATCCTGTGGAAACAAGTTTAGTTGTCCCACATTTCAAGCTAAAATCAGCATGGCGCAGTTACCCTCAGTCTTGGGGTGGGGGGATGGGAGGTGGGTGAGGGGGGGGGGGGGG
Organism: Theodoxus fluviatilis; assembly: GCA_034096865.1. NCBI lineage: Eukaryota > Metazoa > Mollusca > Gastropoda > Cycloneritida > Neritidae > Theodoxus > Theodoxus fluviatilis. The sequence continues at coordinate 7,263 of JAWQFJ010034041.1, forward strand.
TTGGGGGTGAGGGGTGGGAGTTGGGGGGGGGGAGAAGGAAAGACTAAAAAGGTTTATTTTTAAACCTCTTTGCATTTTTAAATAATACATTTAAAGTGCTTTATCTAAGTATGTCATCGTGCCGCACGAATATTCCTCATATTTACTATGTGACGAGGACATCATAGATAAGTTCCAACGTATCAAAAATAATATTTATTGTTGACGTAGGGGTTGACTCAGTAACAGGCGGATATAGGCGAGCATACTTTGGGGTTGGACGATGTGCGAGGCGCAGCGCCGTGGTTCTATCCCTGGGACGGAAAGAATCTGGATTTAAATATCCAGAAAGGAACAGGGCTGTGTGTAAGTGTGCAGGCGCACGCCCGTGCATGCATGCACGCTAATGTGCGCGAGCCAGAATTTTTGTCTGTTGTGAATTAGTCTGCATGCATGTGTAAAATTTGTTCTTTTCGTTGGCGGGCGGGCGCGCGCTCGTGTGTATACATGTGTGCGTGTGTGTGTGTATGCGCGCGCGCGCGTGTGTGAATGCCTCTGTGTGTGTGCATACGCTCCTGCGTGCATTTTCGTGCATCTGTGGTTGTTATTATCTGCTTTCTTGCTCCTCCGCTCCTTTTCTGCTTGCTGCCATGCTTGTTTTTTTTCCTTCTACTATAGTAAAATTACATAGGAGAGAGTTCATCCTTCCTGAATGCATTCCTTCCAATAAACAGCAATATTACCCTCTATCTTCCATCTATGCATTCAATTTGTCCTCACCCGATTTGCCCTTCTCTCTCTCTCAGTCCAATTTCCCACTCCTTATTCAACCTGCCTCACCTTCATCCCTCCATCTTCCACATCATAAATACAGCCGTCTCCCCCCAGCCCTCCACCCACCCTTTCACACACAAACACACACACACACACACACACACACACACACACACACACACACACACACCCCCCCTTCCACCCCCCACTACCCCTCCCCTCTAACCCCATCTTTTTCTTCTTTTAACAATCTTCCTTCACCCACACCCTCCGCTTCCTGTTTCTCTTCATCGTAGGCCCTTTCCAAGCCTTCTCATTTCCTTTCCCCTTCTCATCTTCTTCTCCCCTCCTTCCTCCCCTCAACTTTCTGGCCTCATACCCCTCCTTCCCCCCTCCCCTCCTCCTACTTCGTCCCCCCCCCCCCCCCCCCCCCAACACACCACCCTCCAGCCTCCTCCTTGTTTCCTCTCCTTCTCATCTTCTCCTTCCTCCTTCTTTCCCTCAATTCTCTTCCCCTTCCCCCCACCTCTCATCGTCACCCCCACCTCCACCCCTACCCACCCCTCCCCTTCAGCTTCCTTCCCGTTACCGCCCCTTCTCTTACTGGCAGTCGCTGGAGCAGATCAATCACTGCGATGTGCTAATGACAAATCAATAGCGAGGCTTCAGGAGGGCGGCTGCTTGCGGATGGAAATCGTTAACGACTTTCTCTTTCCTGGTCATGGGCGAAGCTCGGGCAGGTAGAGGCGTGCAGTCAAATGGTCAGTCTGCACAGAGGATGAGCTAAGAAGCTCTGTCTGTCTTCATCAAGAACTCAAACGAACTGCTGGCTAGCCAGCTGTGTCTAGGTATGGTGGCCAACCAGGAGAAAGACGTGTGTGTGTGTGTGTGTGTGTGTGTGTGTGTGTGTGTGTGTGTGTGTGAGAGAGAGAGAGAGAGAGAGAGAGAGAGAGAGAGAGAGAGGGAGGAAGGAAGAGAGAGAGAGAGAGAGAGAGAGAGAGAGAGAGGGAGGGAGGGAGGAAGGAAGAGAGAGAGAGAGAGAAAGAGAGAGAGAGAGAGAGAGAGAGAGAGAGAGAGAGAGAGAGAGAGAGAGAGAGAGAGAGAGAGACGGACGGGCGGGCGGACGGACGGACAGACGCAGACAGGGAGAGTTCAGGATTGGCGGACTAAAGCAGCAATAGCAACAAAAACAACAGCGACGACAACAACGACAACAACAACAACAACAACAAACCACTGAGAAAAAGTTTCATGACAGAATAAGATAATTTGCAATTTACCATAGTTTCATTTGCATTACATGGCTTGGTGGTTCTGCATTATATCTGAGTACTACTGGCATTATCAACCGAATAAATATACAGTCTATGTAAACTATGCACCCCATATGCTATGTCGCGACTGTTTGACCTGACTACGTAGCTCACCATCAGTTTACGCCAGCCAGACTGTAACAAAATTGCCTGTCGATAAATGTTAACAAACCAAACACGCTCCTTTCACCCAATGAAATAGAAAATGACTACACGAGCATCTGTGAGTTTTTCCAACGTGACAAGATGATAATTACATGGCGTGAAATGCACCAAACGTGCTCTTCACGGATGCAGAATTCACAGGAAAATCACGCCCCGTGTGATGAAGCAGACAGCGGGTGCGAGAAGGTACGGTTGCAATATTTGCGATGAGCCTCGCTTGCGCAGCTGATGAGACAGGTGTACTGGAGACGGCAGCCGTCACAGACATGACGTCAAGTGAGCTGCAACAGCTGCCGTCGCCCAGTGAAGTCACGTGGCCGCTTCGTGCTTAAGCAACGAGCTGCATATCGAGTTCTGTTTGATGCACCGGACAGCAATGGCTGTCGCCGGATGCTGTTCCAAGAGTATCCTATTTCAGATGATAAATTACACGATGCAAGTGTTCAATATTTAAGAGCGGCCATTTGAGCCGCAGCTTTTATTGTTACTACTTCTAGGCCCTACTACGATTAGTACTACTACTGTTACTACTACTACTACTACTACTACTACTACTACTACTACTACATCATCATCAAAAGCCCTTTCTATCACTTGTGGAGTACCCCAGGGATCAATCTTGGGACCTCGCCTGTATTCAATTTATACGCAACCCCTGAGCGAGCGCATCGACCAACACAGCATCCCTCACCATCTATTCGCCGACGACACCAGGACCTACATGGCATCCAAACCAGATCATGAAGCCTTTGCTGTGAACAAGTCCACAGTGCAAAACTGCTGAAGTGACATGGATGTCGGCTAATCACCTCAAACTAAATGAAGACAAACCTGAAGTGATTCTCATTGGTAGGGAAAATAGCAGGCAAATGATCATAGACACACATATCAACATAGCGGGGGCAGACATTGCATTTGCCACAAGTGCGAAATATCTCGGGGTCATGTTAGATCAAAACTTGTCACCAGACCCCCAAATTCGTAAAATCATCTCCTCAGGCTACATGCACCTACACCGCATTTGGAGTATGAGGGATTGTAAAACTGAAAAAACCGCAGCATTCCTGGTGGTGACCCTTGTGCTGTCCCATCTTGATTACTGCAACAGTCTGCTGACTGCTGCATCCAACGGTCAATTGCAGAGACTTCAGCGTCTTCAGAATTCTGCAGCTAGGGTAGTGAAGCGACTGCCGAGGTGGGCTCGCATAACCCCGGTGCTCAGTGACCTTCATTGGCTTCCAGTTCGCCGACGAGTGGAATTAAGACCCTGTCCAACGTGTTTAAGTGTGAAACTGTTGCAGCCCCAACCTACCTCTGAGAACTTCTTAGACCTCACAACCCCACAAGGAGTCTCCGTTCCTCAAACAAAATATTTTTGACTGCTAAGTAACACTTCCGGAGCAAGTGAATTTACTTATTACTTTTTCGGTTTTCGTTGTTCTTGGGGTCCGACAGATGCATAAATCATGCAAATGCTTCCTCACCACCTTTCCTCCCTGAAATGGATTGACATCTCAAATTGATTGAATGTTGTAGTATTGATGCAATATATAACCCGAAAATAAAGGTTATCCATGCCAAAAATTATTTGGTTGAAATCTGCGCGCGTGTGTGTGTGTGTGTGTGTGTGTGTGTGTGTGTGTGTGTGTGTGTGTGTGTGTGTGTGTGTGAGAGAGAGAGAGAGAGAGAGAGAGAGAGAGAGAGAGAGAGAGAGAGAGAGAGAGAGCAGCTTCAAATCTGGTGCTATTGAAGTCACTATCAAAAACGACAAAACTTGTCGTGAGCATGCCAACGTGTTCGTTTGGGTGGTTTGTTTTTAACATCTGCTAACACAATAAATCCCTACTGTACCTTGTTAACTTTCTTTATGTCTGAATGCGTGACAGAGTTCTCAGATCATTCAAGGGGTTTCTCCTTGCTGGGCTTGGAATGAAGTTCAAAGACTGCGGCCATAAATCTCTGACGATTTAGAATCACTGTGTGTGGAGCTACTTCCCGAGTCACCATGGTCATCCAAGCCTCGGATAACTTCCCAGTCAGGTCACAAGTCCTGTTCATGACTCTGCCTAACTTCTTTGTCGTACTTTGAGAAAGTCCTTGCAACAATGAGGCAACTCTGACGACTTCATGTACAAGACAATGAATGAAGTGACTGTTGCACATACGTTCAGACCCTAGTGCTCAAACACGCATATGAACACGGTCAGTCTGCTGTCAGTCTGCGTGGGATCTGGGAAGGACGCCACTTTGAGGAGACACAGCTGCTGTCTGGTCAAGCGATCCCCTCACCTGCTCTGGACGTTGGACATTCGTCAAGAAGGACAGCGGCCTGTTCAGCCGGCGCGAGGCTGGTGTGGCCAGCTTGGTACATCCCAAGTGAACGCTGTCAGAAATGACGATAAGTTGTCTGAGCCCTTTGTGGGCGCGAGTGAATTATGACGAGGCAACATCGGGGACGTGAAGCGCCTGGTTTGTTAAGAGGATGGGCCGTGAACTGAGAGATTGGTATCCAAGAGTTCAGGATTAGGAGATTTATGGGAAGGGCGTGCTGCAGTGCAGGTTCAGAGAAGGGGAACGGAGAGAGTGAAAAAGATTGAAGGTGGATGTGGGATGTGTGTCAAAGAATGACAGAACACAGAAATGAAGAAGGGGGCGGGGGTGGGGTGGGGGTGGGGGGGGAGGGGGAGGTGTGATCAGACGGCTTGGCAGACAGGCGGGCACTCAGGAGGCAGATGTGCAAATAAATAAAAGCTACGAATACCCAGACATAGCAACCTCACCGGCAGCCATGCAGACAAGATAGTAAGACACATGCGCGTGCACAGGCATACACACACACACGCACGCACACACACACACACACACACACACACACACACACACACACACACACACATACACACGGGTGAACAAGTAACAAAAACAAAAACACAAAAAGACTGAAATACTTCTGAAATGTGGCCGCAGTGAACATTGACAACAACGGAGTGAACGTACCGGGGGCTAT
>JAWQFJ010034041.1:17500-32500 GCA_034096865.1 Theodoxus fluviatilis
AATCTCTCAACCCAGCTTTTCCGCCTTCTCCGTCTCTGCGTGGATACCGAGGCAACTTTGGCTTCGACACTGATTTTTCTTGTGGAAATCATCCACAAACGACCTACAAGGAAGTGACCGGTCCTACAAGGAAGTGACCGGTCCAAGGCGACAGTGCGGACAGACCCTTAGGGGTGTGACTGGGCGTGGCAACTCCAGCACGACGCTGATGAGTCACCTCTGTGACCCCAGGCAGCGTGACCTGGCCTTGCCTGACCCTGGGTCACGTGGCCTCCTTGTGGCCAGGTCGCAGGTCATGTGTCAGACTGGCCAGCCAGCTAGACGCAAGTGGCAAGAGGTTATGGGAAGACTTTTTGTTCGCATCCGGCACGAAGCGAAAAATGGCTGAATCCGCGTGTGGGAAAATTGGAGCTCAGAGAAAAATGGCGGTGACTTGTATTTCACATGGCGGCCATCTGTCGGTGGAGGGAGAGAAAAAAGTGAAATCGGAAATTGTACATGTCTCGCGTCTGGTCAGAGGAGAGCTTCTTCATCTGCACCTTCACGAGCAATGTTGAACGATGCTCACCTCAATCCATGTGGATGTTGATGATGCCACTGTTGAAAAGCGTCTACCTTGTCAGCAGAAAAAGTCACTTCCCAAACTGCTTGAATGGATCCCCTGCGATAATGACACAAGTCGCGTGCTTCAGATTCACAGTCTTCGAAAAATGATCGCTCATTCCTCAAAATGGTTTCGTTGAAAAAGTCATTCAGACAGGTATACGTAAGATAGTTTTTGAGGTTGACAAATTTAAACATTACGTCGGATTTTCTTGGTCAACTCCCTAGTAGAACCATCTCGAAATGTGATGTTAACTCTTTTTCCCCAAATTGATCCTTAAATTTCTTGGCTGATCCATTGCATTTTTTTTCTTCGTCCAGTGTCTTGTCAGAACAAATAAAAAGGCAGGAACTTGCTAAACGTTGCATACAAAAATAGAAAAGTATGTGATAGACAGTCAAGGATTTCTCCTCGCTCAGAGTTTAATGAGACTGATGATTGAGTTTAAAATGTTCTCGGTTTAAATTGTCAACGGTTTCGCTTTGAAGAAATGTGAACCGAGAAATTAATGTTGCCTTTTTACATTCTGGAATTATGTGTTTATTCTTCACCTATACAGATGTTTACAACGGGTCCTTGGGACCTAAATCTCACGGACTTTAGAAGAAGGATATCATTCACTGCCATCATTGCCTCAATCCTCTGATCAAAATAAAAACTCGAATGATGTCTATTTGCCTCTTTCTGCCTCCTCATTCCCAGATGATACTTTAAGGTGGATTAATGTGTGCATGTTCTTGAACGGAAAAACCTCTCTTTTTGCGTACGTTTCTAAAGTTCCCCTGACCCAGACGTTTGCTCTTTCTCAGACGTGAAACGATCCTGGAAGCAAATTCCGGAGTCTGTGACAGTCTTCCCCTTGGTCCAGTGTCACAGACGGTGCCACTTTCCAGTCGTGCCTCTCTAGGACGGGTGCGAGGTCAGGGTGACAGGACAGCGTGAGGTCAAGGCGCCCTGACCAAAACAAGACTTGTGAAGGAGGACTGAGTGCACACGTCTGTCTGCTTGTGCCGTCTGCAATGGACACTAACTCGCAGTCAGCATTTTGAGGATTGCCTTGGCTTTAATGTCACCATCAACATGTCTTCTCCGCCTCACTATGGATCGAGTGGGTGTATCGAATGTTTCTTTGTTTGTGTCAGCATGTTTTTCAGCTCTACTGCATTGTTCCTTTGCTTGTGTTCTCCCTGATGACACTTTGGTCACTCTCATTCTCTTCTCATGCTTGTTGCAATCTTCTTCTGCTATATATTATTCTTCTTCCTTCTCCTCCTCCTTCTCCTCCTCCTCCTCCTCCTCCTCCTCCTCCTCCTCCTCCTCCTCCTCCTCCTCTTCTTCCTTCTTCTCTCTTCTTCTTCTTCTTCTTCTTCTTCTTCTTCTTCTTCTTCTTCTTCTTCTTCTTCTTCTTCTTCTTCTTCTTCTTCTTCTTCCTCCTCCTCCTCCTCCTCCTTCTCCTCTTCTTCTTTTACTTCTGCTTCTACTGTTGCTGCTGCTGCTACTGCTGCTGCTGCTCCTCTCCTCCTCCTCCATCTCCTCCTCCTCCTCCTCCTCCTCCTCCTCCTCCTCCTCCTCCTCCTCCTCTTCCTCTCCTCTCTCTCCTCTTCCTCCTCCTCCTCCTCCTCCTCTCCTCCTCCTCCTCCTCCTCCTCCTCTCTCCTCTTCTTCGTCTTCTTCTTCTTCTTCTTCTTCTTCTTCTTCTTCTTCTTCTTCTTTCTTCTTCTTCTTCTTCTTCTTCTTCTTCTTCTTCCTCCTCTCCTTCTCCTTCTCCTCCTCCTCCTCCTCCTCCTCCTCCTCCTCCTCCTCCTCCTCCTCCTCCTCCTCCTCCTCCTCCTCTTCTTCTTCTTTTACTTCTGCTTCTTCTGTTGCTGCTGCTGCTACTGCTGCTGCTGCTGGTTCTCCTCGTCCCAGTCTTCCTCCTCGTCCTCCTCCTCGTCCTCCTCCTCGTCCTCCTCCTCGTCCTCCTCCTCGTCCTCCTCCTCGTTATCCTCGTCGTCGTCGTCGTCGTCGTCCTCCTCCTTCTCTGTAAAATTGCGGGGACACTGGCTCTGTGTTGTATTTTTTTGAGGGAGTGGGTTGCAAGATGAACTTTTTCATTCCCTTGCATCTTTGGTCTCTTGCAAGTTTCCTTCTTGTTTCTCGTCAACAGTATCACTTTAAACTCGATCAACTCCCGTCATCTCGTTAATAAATCGAACAATATGTTCGTCGCTTTCTAAGGCGAGCTGTGTGAGAAAGGGAAAAGCCGTCAGTTCACCTAACACTTTGTCGTGCCGCTATCCCTGAGCCAATGAGAGCACTTATTAGCGTGGATCATTATCTCTGGTCGCGAGTTGAATTCTCCACGCTCAGGCGAGCGCCAAACATGGCGTTTGGAGCAAACTGTCTCGAACCGGGCAATTTTAGCTTCAATATCGCAAGCCCGGAGAAACGCGTCGCTTGGCAGTCCGTGATGACCGGTGTCATCTTTAATTAGGCACCCCTTGTAGAAATGTACACCCTAAAAATTGATGTTTTAAATTTATACGTCGATGTAACTCTTATTTTTGTATATACATAGAATTGAATCAAACCTTTGCATTAGTATGTTTGTTGCTCGCTCGTTTAAGTGCGTGTATGTACGAACCTGCATGCGAGAGTATTCATGGACGTACGTTCATGCTTGGATGCAACAAGCATGCGGTAATTCTTTTAATGGAACAAGTTAACAGAAGGAGATTATATTAGACAAAAATGTACGTTGTTAAATTGCCGGTGGAAAGAAAGGTTGCTCTTCTTTTATCTAATGGTAGGGGAGGGGGGGGGGGATCTTCTCATTACATGTATACAGCTTTAGGTGTCTCGTGGTATTGAACAAATAAGGAGCGTCAACTTCTGAGAAAGTTTGTTTTGCACCCATTCTTTGCAAAAGCACCAATACTGACGACTACTTTGATGGTGAATGAGAGCAAATATGTGATGTCAAACACTTATCTAAGAAGGCCAGGATTTGTTCAAGTCCAAAACGCGCAACAAGAGCCCGTGCAGAGAGAGGGACATCATTGTGCCGTTTTGGTCTCTTTGCAGATGCTTGTTTCCACAACAGCAACATGTGTATCGCAGAGTTTATCTCATCCATTTTTAGGGTCCATGCAAATGGCAAAGGGTTGACGGCCCACTCTCACCTGAGAACGGAGTGCTACTCTGAAAGCTTGGACTGACCGCAATCTACCCCGTTGTACACAGCGTCCCCTCTGAAAGTTCTCTTCGCTGGTCAAAGAAGTGGATTCAGCGGTTTGGGGAAAGTTTCGACCTGTGTAGCCTTGTGTGCTCTCCTCCATTTCGCCTTGCTTTCCTCGCGAGACACTTTTCTGAAGCACTTTTCAACTCAACACCGTGCAGCGCGGGGAAGAGGGCGGCATCAATTAGAGGACACGGCAGCGGGGAGGAACGGCGAAAAGCAGACAAGGATTGCTCCCTGGGGAGCAGTCATTTTCCCCGCTACTCTCTCCTCTCCATCCGCCTGCCACTTGCTGTGGACTGCAGCCTGGTAACTGATCTTTGCTACCAATCACAGACTTACTGACAGGGCAATTGTCCTCATCATCGATCAGCGCTTGCACGCTGCAGGGGACAGACAGAGAGAAGAACAGGGGGGTTGTCCCAAAGCTACGAAGAAGTCTCCTTGAGCTCCGCCCAGAGACGTGAGGAGACGGTGCATGAGGAGCCGCTGGTCTGCAGGCAGGCAGATCGAGCAACGTGGCACTATCAAGTATACGCACACCAGCCGTTATCTCCACAGCTGCGAAAATTTAAATACGGTATGCTCCCCGATTCAACGTGGCACAATCGAATTCATTTTATAAACACTGATTTACACACTTGGTGAGCCCTACATGCGACCTAATTTAAATAAAAAGAGCGTACTATTGCGTTGTGTGGGAGTGATTATCAATGTAATACAAAGTAGCCCATCGTCGCTGAATATGTGCATGAAGTTTCTTCCATACAAAGAAAAATTATATCAATATTTTCCTCCTCCTCCTCCTGCTCCTGCTCCTGCTCCTCCTCCTCCTGCTCCTCCTCCTCCTCCTCCTCCTCCTCCTCCTCCTCCTCCTCCTCCTCCTCCTCCTCCTCCTCCTCCTCCTCCTCCTCCTCTTCCCCCTCCTCCTCCTCTTCCCCCTCCTCCTCCTCCTCCTCCCTCCCTCCCTCCTCCTCCTCCTCCTCCTCCTCCTCCTCCTCCTCCTCCTCCTCCTCCTCCTCCTCCTCCTCCTCCTCCTCCTCCTCCTCCCCCTCCCCCTCCCCCTCCCCCTCCCCCTCCCCCTCCCCACTGCAAATGAACGGCTCTATTGAGTCAAAGCTGTAAAAACAGATTGCTTTTCTCTTCAAAAGGAAGGCAAAAAAGAGCACGTGTAAAATATTATATGTCTTTGAGGTGGATGAAATTTCTCGATCTGTGCTGCGTGCGTTCGTGCGCGCGCGAGTGTGTGTGTTTGTGTGCGTGCGCGCACGCTTGTGTATGCGTCTGTGCGGGCTATACAATACTGTGACAAATGTATTTGGGGTGGAATAGGGATTGGGGGAGGGGGTTGGGGGTGGGGCTGGGGGGGGGGGGGGGGCATGGGGTTGTTGAAATGATGTGGCGTACGTGTAGACTAAAAAGGGTAGGTGGGGGGGGGGGGGGGTTGGGGGGTGGGGAGGGGGAGTGGTGGCGTTTGGGGGGAGACCGTTCTAGAGAAGAGAAGAGAGTTTGTGATTAGTGTGATGAAGAATTCGAAGCCCTGTGCACATTAATTCACTCAGGGTTTGGGAACAGGAATTCCTAATTCCCGTAAAATATATCAATATGCAGGATTACTGTAGTGGAAAGATGTCCATGCCCATGCTTACCACAGTTAAGTGCATCGCAAGAAAATGATAAGCATGGTTGAAAATATAATTGGAAAATCAAAGTCCTCCCAAGTGAAACAAAGGGTGTTCTTGTTTATTCCTGCTGTCGTCGAATACTAATCTTCTTTGCATTTTGATGCGAATGAAACAAGTTTTCTAATAACGTCATCATCTATGAATAAGCTGGAAAAATTCAACTATCGACAAAATCCCAAACTGATTTGTTTTCTAACGAGACAGAATATAAATAAAATAATTAAGGTGTAAAATTCATGGACAATTTTTGTTACAATAACGAGTTTGATTTTAGCATTTGATAGTAGTAACTTCTTTGAGCTGCATTCGAACGACAGTGGGTGAATACTTCTTGTCATGAAGCCCTACTCGAGTGCTTTTGTGCACTTTTTTAAAACCAGAGGCTCACTTTTTTCCAGGACACCGGGCTGACACGAAGGGACATCTCCGACACGGGGTCTCAATCCGGGCTCCTCTGACAATTTCCCCTGGCCTCTGGGATTAGGAAGCCGTGGGACAGGATGAGAAAAACATGGCGGCCGGGGTTGATGGATGAGAGGAGGTCGAAAGGATCCGCCATTGATGCTGGTGCGGCTTCCGCTGACGTCACGCGAGGCACCATGGGATTGCGCTCCCCTGGGATGGAGGAAAATTGGCGCTTTGTGCCCAAATTGGCCCACTATTCGTCAGTGTAATTTTTTCCCTTTTCTGTCTTTCTGCCTGATGATGAGAGGATACTTAAGATGAGTCTTTGGAAGACAAGAAGGTTGAACGAGTTTCTATCGCTTCTGCGAGCTATGCAGGCTTCACACATGTGACCTGGCCTTTCTGAAAAGGATAATAAAGACGGAAAGATGGAGAAGATTTTCTCTCGTGTGAAGACGTTGAGTGTGATGGCCTCCAGAACTAAAGGTTTTGCCTCAATGTTCTGGAAACGCCCTGGGATAGTTTTGGGGTTCTGCGTTGAAAATTCCTTTCCAGCAGCAAGAACCTTGTAGTCGAGCATAAGTTGCCCATCGTATTCCGAACACAACAATCCAAATATAAGACAGCTGACAGAATAATAAATAGACATCCTTTCAACACTTACATGATTTGAAAAACTTTTTTCTCTTTTTCCCATAATGCTGATATTAAAAGTACACCAATCTAAACCATTCTTGATAAGGGTTATCACTTCATTAAATGATGATGGCATTGAGAAGGAGGAGGAGGAGGAGGAGGACGACGACGACGACGACGATGATGATGATGATAAAGATGATGATGATGATGATGCTGATGATGCTGATGATGATGATGATGATGATGATGATGATGATGATGATGATGATGATGATGATGATGATGATGATGATGATGATGATGATGATGGTGGTGGTGGTGGTGATGGTAGTGGTGATGGTGGTGGTGGTGACGACGACAACGACATCGACAATAATGACGATGACAATGACGAAAGTTTGTTCAAGATAACCATGAAGTCAAGCAACTTATTTTGTAATGTGACGCATACTATAAATACCCTTTTAAATGGCTGCATAGTGCAGGCTGGCGAGTATGTTTTGTCAACAAACATACACAATTTGTCCAAAACGCTTTTAAGATCTGGCTTGAAATGAATTAACATTTCGTCATTCACACAAGACAAGAAGACCATACACTATCTGACGTAGTTATTAACAAAACGCGCAAATCATGTCGCTTTTACTATCTGTACCATGCACTCATTTTAAATAGGAAAAACAAATCATCTAAAACTTCTAGCAATCAAAATGGCGGTCATCATAAAACGTTGCCTCTCATTATCAAAGAGTTTGGAAGTTGTTCACTCTTCCGGGGAGCGTACAGTCTTTCTCTCCCTGTGGGGACTAGGATCCTTTCAAACCAACCAAGATAGTTCCCTGGCGAAGTTTTTCGATCTTCATGGCGACAGAGTTTACCACACCGACGGATCCTGCACGCCAGGTTGTAAGTAAACACTGCAGCTGTAGCCTCAACCTTGAGAGCAGATATGCCGGGAAGAAATACACATAATTATTTGGAAGAATGCGTTACACAGGTAACAAGACATATCTTTGTAACCAGTAAAATACGTACATGATAAGCACATGGAAACATGGATATCATTCAAGCAGCAATCATTTGTGTACTGCCCTGCTCTTCTACACGATGTAAGAACGACTTGTGATAAGCTGTGGGGGTCTGTGGCCGAGTGGTTAGCGCGCTCGACCTGCAATCTCTTGCAGCTAGTGGGTACCACGTTCGAAGCTGCACAGTTCCCAAAGTTGTATCCTTGTGGAAGATACATGACTCACATTGCTTCTCCCCACCTAAGAGTGAAATGTGCACCTGTGAGGACAACGATGGTGCACTGCAGTATGTGTATCTCTCGTTCCCTTCCTTGAGTTAGTATCAGGTAGGAATACTCCCCAAGGAGTGGAGTTGATGCTGGTACCTGACTGTGTGCATCTTATGTGTCTGTAATTGTTTTTGTCTTCATGTAATAGTGAAGGAGCGATCATACGGCCCAGTGATCAGGGGGTAAAGTGCAAAGCGTTTCGAGACCCAAACACGAGTGATAAGTGACAATATAAAACCACATTTTTACCTTTATCTTGGTCAACGTGAAAATGGAATGGCCCAGCCTTGGGAAACTTTCAAGTTGCGAGAGTTCCATGGACCAAACAAAGGACTGTGGCTGTGATGTTCATAATCAGTCCTGTGCTTGTTGCCCAGAACTGAAAACGCTTGCCCTCAGTCTCTGGTTGTCACCAGGAAAATGAAGTGGCATGTCTTGAGAAACCGTTGCACTGTTGAAGTTCCTTGTATATGTCGTGCCGAAATCGCGGAATTGCCGATTCTATGGAATCGGCAGCCAGTTTGCCGATTCTGTAGAATCAGCATTTCGTTGCTGATTCCGCGGAATAGGCAACGATTTGCTGAAAATGTGGAACTCATTTCGACCACTGCTGATTCCGTGGATTCAGCAGCAGATTCCGTGGAATCGGCAGCCGATTCCACGGAATCGGCAAGCTATGTTTTTACTGTATTTCGGCCTTTTTGTCAGTTATAAATATCCGTGTTTTTTTGGTGTTGATGATGAAGATGATGATGATGGTCAAAATGGAACAAACAATGTCGGTTTTAATAATTTATTAACCAGAGAAATCAGTACAGACATAAACGAAGTTCACTTTCACTGCATTTTCACGTTGCCGAAATGCATGAGTGATTTTCAAGTGAAATATTAACATTGGCGTCGCCGTGAACGTGTCTCACACAACAGATTATTGGGGCTGTTGATTGCTTGTGATTGTACATTTTAGATCAGTGCCCGCAGAGACAGCATCATGGAAGCGAATGCAGCGAATGTAGCAAACCATCGGGCTCGGTTTCAAGAAAAAGTGGCCTGCGAAAAGCTGTCTAAATACACAGTGCCTAATCGAGAAGAATACGGCGCAATGCTTGCAACCTTGTGTGGCAGTGAAAGATCCAAATCATTCTACTATCTTCGGGAGAAATTTGCTGTCGTCGAAGTTGGCGGTGTCAAGAAAATCGTCAAGGTAAGCCTCTTTCTTTTTCTTGCTCTCTCTCACACAAATTTTCGTCATCGATCGCTGTTGTCGTTGTCATCATCATCATCATCATCATCATCATCATCATCATCATCATCATCATCATCATCATCATCATCATCATCATCATCATCATCATCATCATCATCATCATCATCATCACCATCATTCTCATCATCATCATCATCATCATCATCATCATCATCATCATCATCATCATCATCATCATCATCATCATCATCATCATCATCATCATCATCATCATCATCATCATCATCATCATCATCATCATCATCATCATCATCATCATCATCATCATCATCATCATCATCATCAATAACAACAGCAGCAGCAGCAACAACAACAACAACAACGACAACAACAACAGCAACAGCAGCAACAACAACAACAGCAGCAACAACAACAACAGCAGCAGCAGCAACAACAGCATCATCCTCAGCAAAATCAGTTTCATTATCTCTGTAAACTTATTTCTTTTTATTGTTTCAGAGCCGGAAAAATGAAGCTGATCCACTTCACTACCTTGCCGTTCGGGACGAGCTCTTCGACATAATCTACGAAGCTCACGTGTCGACTGGTCACGGCGGTGAAAAAAAACAAACAAAAGATTTCTTGATGACAAATACGCAAACATACCAATGAAGATGGTGACCCTCTTTTTGGCTGCATGCGAGACATGTCAAAGAAAGAAACCCTTGCCGAACAAAGGCATTGTTGTAAAACCCATTCGGTCACGAAAGTACTGTGACCGTGGTCAAGTTGACTTGATCAATATGGAATCAACACCAAGTGGAAAGTTTGTCCAGATATTAAATTATCAGGATCACTTCACCAAGTTCTTGGTACTGAAACCATTAACGAGTAAAAGGGCTGCCGAAGTAGTGGCGTACCACCTCATAGATATATTCACATCCATGGGTGCGCCTAGCATTCTTCAGAGTGATAACGGTAGAGAATTTGTGGCGGATGTAGTCTCAGAAATGAAATCCATGTGGCCCAACCTGCAGATAGTGCATGGCCGCGCGAGGCACCCACAAAGCCAGGGATCTGTGGAGCGGTCTAATGCAGATGTAAAGCAGATGCTTATTGCTTGGACAATCGATAACAATACCACGAGTTGGGCAGATGGCCTACGTTTCGTGCAGTTCCAGAAGAACAGCTCGCCACACAGAAACCTGCAGAACACGTCCCCATTTGAGATTTTGTTCGGACAGAAACCAAGACTAGGATTGCAGAAAACGGTCTTACCTGCAGGCGTTCTCGCACACATAACAACAGAGGAACAACTTGAGGCGGCTCTCAGGGAGATCCATGGAATGGAGGCTGCTGAGGAACAAGCTGAGGCTGCTGAGGAACAAGCTGTCGCTGCCGGGGAACAAGATCAGGCTGCTGAGGAACAAGCTGTCGCTGCCGGGGAACAAGATCAGGCTGCCGGGGAACAAGATCAGGCTGCCGGGGAACAAGAACAGGCTGCCAGGGAACAAGATCAGGCTGCCGGGGAACAAGAACAGGCTGCCGGGGAACAAGATCAGGCTGATGAAACTGAAGAAAGAGCAACAGGAATTGCAGATGCTTTCTCAAAGCACATCAAGACGATAAGGGCATGCCGTGACAAGGCTGCGAGCGGACAAGCAAAGAGCAGGAAAGAAATGCTTGAAGCGAGCAACGCCATTCTGCATCCTCTTTCCGTGGGAGACTGCGTCTTACTCCCGGTTTCCGAATTCGATCGTGGACGACTAGACTGCAGAAATATTCCTGGTGTAGTTTACGACATTACTGCCAGCGGATTGTACAAAGTTGCAACAAAACATGGAATGATCGAGGTAGCTTACTCCAGAAATCAGCTACAGAAGGCAGATAGTCAGCTGATCAGCCTATCAGAAACGAGCAACATTATGCAGTCATTTCGCAAGATTGCATCCCTTCATTCTGCCACTGGGGGACAAGGATTTGCAAAGTGTTCTTGCACAACAAAGTGCGATTCCAGGCGCTGTGCGTGCAGGAAGAGCGGCACGTTGTGCCACTCCCATTGCCATCCTAGGAATGGCAAATGTAAGAACAAATAGTGACAGAAAGAAACACGTCTTTTAGGATTCATGACTGTACTACGATTCGTTTATGTCTGTACTGATTTCTCTGGTTAATAAATTATTAAAACCGACATTGTTTGTTCCATTTTGACCATCATCATCATCTTCATCATCAACACCAAAAAAACACGGATATTTATAACTGACAAAAAGGCCGAAATACAGTAAAAACATAGCTTGCCGATTCCGTGGAATCGGCTGCCGATTCCACGGAATCTGCTGCTGAATCCACGGAATCAGCAGTGGTCGAAATGAGTTCCACATTTTCAGCAAATCGTTGCCTATTCCGCGGAATCAGCAACGAAATGCTGATTCTACAGAATCGGCAAACTGGCTGCCGATTCCATAGATCCGGCAATTCCGCGATTTCGGCACGACATATACAACAGACGACAGTGATGGTGAAACGCATATATTTGTGCTTGTCTTAGCGTTGGACACTCTTCCCCACAAGATCAGTATGTCACGTGACAAATGATGTACACCGCCCTGAGAATGCGTGAAGTATTTAAATTTCGTGGACGAAACAAAAGACAGTGACAGTGATACACATAGTCAATATTTTGCATGTTGCCCAGTGCTGGATACTCTTGCTCTCACTCTTTAGTGGTCAATGGAAAAAATAAAGAATACCGCTGTGAAAAACCAATATACTGTGACAGTTTACATTATTTTGATGGATGAAATAGGAGATGCTGATACTCACAATTAGTCTTTTGCATGTTGCTCAGTGTTGGACACTCCAACCGCAGTCTCGAGTGGTCAATTCTTCTTGTCAGTCATGTTCATGGGATCACTCTCTCGCTGTTTGCTGTATGGTCAGTGAAGGGACGAGTCACACGAACGCTCTCGTTTCCTCTTCACCTTTCCTACCGCTCTCGAGAGTCATGGACGTCCTCCACCTCGCCCCCCGGAAATACAGCTTTGCTCACCACTCTGACGTCACTGTTGAGGAGGGCGCGGTTGTGTGATGTCCGGAACTTCCTGTGGACACAAACATGGCGGCGTGCAGGGGAGATAAGCCAGTGTTGATTCTGATATTGTCTCTGTCCAAACCGTCGCCTCACGCACTCGTCTATCGTCTGCTCACCTTGCGTCCTTTCCATCGCCTGTGTTGGCTGTATCGTCTGCTCACCTTGCGTCCTTTCCATCGCCTGTGTTGGCTGTATCGTCTGCTCACCTTGCGTCCTTTCCATCGCCTGTGTTGGCTGTATCGTCTGCTCACTTGGCGTCCTTTCCATCGCCTGTGTTGGCTGTATCGTCTGCTCACTTGGCGTCCTTTCCATCGCCTGTGTTGGCTGATGCAGCTTGAGTTTCGCAATCGTGAGACACGACGGCCTCACTTTCAGCGTACAAACTTCACTCTAAAGAAACATTATCGCGTGTAAACCATATCAATGTGAGACAAAAATCTTGTCGTAGATGTGTAGAGTGACTAGATCTGTAGAAAAGTGTGCAAATAATGATCTGCAGTGTGCACTTCTCTTACTAAAATTTGCTTTGTCATCTTTCCAATAAAGTCGCCTATCAGATCAGTGCTGTAGATGGCGACCTCACCCAATTGCGATGCTGGAATTCAATGTCTGAGTGGTAGATGTGTATAGTGATGTTCTGGGTGTGACCTGTGAACACCTGGTGTTATTGAGCGTGGGTTGGGCTTGATTATCCAGGATGACTTTAAGACGCATTAGGATCTCAATGATCCTACCCTGTCCCGATATCCTTGGTAGCATCTTTGGCTGTTTGGGGCCGCCCCTGGCTGAGCTACTGGAGCAGGCCCCTGGCTGAGCTACTGGAGCAGGCCCCTGACTGAGCTACTGCAACAGGCCCCTGGCTGAGCTACTGGAGCAGGCCCCTGGCTGAGCTACTGGAGCAGGCCCCTGGCTGAGCTACTGGAGCAGGCCCCTGGCTGAGCTACTGGAGCAGGCCCCTAGCTGAGGTACTGGAGCAGACCCCTGGCTGAGCTACTGGAGCAGGCCCCTAGCTGAGGTATTGGAGCAGACCCCTGGCTGAGCTACTGGAGCAGGCCCCTGGCTGAGCTACTGGAGCAGGCCTCTGGCTGAGCTACTGGAGCAGACCCCTGGCTGAGCTACTGGAGCAGGCCCCTGGCTGAGCTACTGGAGCAGGCCCCTGGCTGAGCTACTGGAGCAGGCCCCAGGCTGAGCTACTGGAGCAGGTCCCTGGCTGAGCTACTGGAGCAGGCCCCTGGCTGAGCTACTGGCGCAGGCCCCTGGCTGAGCTACTGGAGCAGGCCCCTGGCTGAGCTACTGGAGCAGGCCCCTGGTTGAGCTACTGGAGCAGGCCCCTGGCTGAGCTACTGGAGCAGGCCCCTGGTTGAGCTACTGGAGCAGGCCCCTGGTTGAGCTACTGCAGCAGGCCCCTGGCTGAGCTACTGGAGCAGGCTCCGAAGGTCCAGCGGCCTGAGGTTTCAGCTGATGAGGAGGGCATCGAGCGACTTCAGCCGTACGTTACTCTGGTTTATTTAGGGATTTCTTTCTGGCTAAATCAGTTATACACTCCATGCACAAGCAACATTATATGTATTCAATTAAGCAGTTAGCAGGCTACTAAACATTTCACAGATGAACACCAAGCTGCAATGAAGATTGTTCGAGAAGGAACCACACATGTAATGGATCTGCGTCTTCGAATTGTTCTCGACAGAGACTTCACACCAACTGCACAACCTCTTGTTCAAAAGGAAACTCATAATCGACAGCAGTGACAGCACAGGATGTGCCACAACCTTGGCAATGTACTGACAATGATAAGTTACAAGGTGAGCACACTCATTCTTTCTCATGCGCGAATTCAGCCTGAAACGTCTGCATTCAGAGAGCTACTTTCGCAGTAATCAGTGAAGATTTGCCAATAAAGAACTGCCCATGTTCGCATAATATTATCCGTCACACAAAAATCTGAAAGAAAATAATCAAATTAATTCCCCGTCAAAACATTTTGACAATGACGTATCAACTCTTGAACATGCTCGTCCCGGTGTTAAATCCGACCTTTGACACGGGAGAAAGCAATAACCTTCAAATGTCTTTCTTGGTTCGTCCCTATCAGCTTTAACGGTATCACAACCTGATTCCACAACGGTCATTACAGCCCATTTGTCAATTCGCATCCCCGGATTGCGGCCCGACTGCGGCTGCGCGTTCACACGAGCGGCCAAGACAAAGGGAGACCACTGTGGTGGCGAGAGGGTGTTTGCTCCGAGCTAGTCAAACATGGCGGCGGTGCGGTGCAGGATGACCCAGTGTTGACTCTGAGTTTATCGTTTTCAGTCGCCATCCGCTTCGCAGCTGTCTCCTCTCAGACTGCACACACGAGGAAAGCGGTTTGTGTTTTAGCAGAGGGTTCGAGAGATCGATCCTTCGGAAAGGCAGAGAGGGAATTTTTTTTCGATTCTGTGATTTCTTTGCTTTTTGTTGTTGGTGTCTGTACATCAAATAGCATCCTTAGATATAGTAAGAATCTATTTATGACTTTTCAACGTACAAGATACGTTCAATCATTCAGTGTTGTACAAGACTATAAAGTTATCTGTGCTTATAGATGAAATTCATGGCTAATATTTCCTTTTAATATAAAAGTAGATTAGAAAAAGATTTGATGTCTTATGTTGGTACTGAATTAATTTATCGTACTTTTCAAGTATTTATTTATCATCCGTGAACGTGTTTACGAAATTGATAATGATTAGGCTGAAGACTTCTCGAGAAAATGTCCATCACGCAGAATAAATTTAACAGTCCTTCTAAGCATGACAAAGTATCTCAAGGAGTCTGGAGACTCATCCTTTCAAAGATACAACACTCCCA
>JAWQFJ010034041.1:35000-42500 GCA_034096865.1 Theodoxus fluviatilis
ACAAGTGGATCAATGATGTTGTCCCGGTAGTAGACACCATTGACATTGCCCTGGCACACATGAAGGGGCGTTCTGCCAGTGCTGGTGATGCCACCACACACCATAACGCTGCCCCGCCCAAAGCGGTGGTGAGCAATCATGTTGTCCTGATGATAACGGTCTCCACGGTGCCTCCAAACCCGCACCCGGCCATCGTTGAAGTCCAGCTCGAATCTCGATTCGTCCGAAAACATCACGTCACCCCATTGGCGCCTGGTCCATCGTTGGTGGATGCGGCACCAGGCGCTTCTTGCTTGGCGATGGCGTGGTGTGAGAGGCAACACTATGCGCGGTCTAAAGGCGTTCACCTGAGCGTCGTGCAACCGGTTTCGGATGGTCTGGGTGGAGACTTGGACCCCTGCTACCCGTTGGAGGTGTTGTCTCAACCGGGTAGCACTTTGGGTGTTGTTTAGTTAACCATGATTGGTGATGATCAAGTCTTGACGACGGGTGGTTATTCTTGGACGCCCACTTCTAGGCGTGTCGACAACTTCTCTGGTATTAAGGTAACGGTTTCACAGTCTGCTGATGACAGACTGTGAAACACCAAGGTGTCTTGCCACGTTCACCTGCGTACTTCCGGTCTGTAGCATTCCGACTCTGACCCATCTTTGGTCTTCTCTTAGCCAATGCATGATTTCAACTGAAGTTTTGACCAACTGTGTGGCTAGAACACACTTGCCATGAGTGAATACAGTCAAAATTATTCGATTTGCACGTGTTTTTGACGCAGAAAACCTTTGTGTGAAAATGGGGCATTGACCCCAAACTGCCTTGCGTTAATTTACTTTTTCGCACGAGCATCCAGGAACTAGGTCAATGGTGTGAAAATGTAAGGCAATGGTGTGGCTATCCATGACCATCAATAAATAATTCCTGCCTTTTAAGATTCATCTGATTTTTATGCTTCAAACTCAATATCCCCTACTTTTTTTGAACACTGTATACATCACGAAATATTTTCTTTTCAAGTGCTAGGAGGTGGTTCTCCCTGCCACAAACAGAGTTAAACAGTCTGTAGAAATCGAAATTTCTGCTCCCCGCTAAAGATTCAGACCACAGTACATTCATCTGTATTCACACAACATGCGTTTTTTCAACTCACGAAAAAACTGTGCTTCACTTTGTACGCTTTGATTTTCCCACACACTATACCGAAGTCATATCTGTGCAGCAACGTCTTTATCTTGTCGGCCCATGTTTCGCTATTACCCGATAGCAAGGACTACTAAAGAGAAGGACTTGCAAAGCTTAGATTCAGCGCAGCTAGCAAAGGCCAACGCGATTCGAGCTGGCAGGCAGCTGAGATCTATTTTTAGCAAAACATCACACGGGTTGCGAGTAGTAATATACTGTAAAAAAATAAATAAATATATTTCGATTATTTTACTCCAAAAGCCCATGTACTGTTTCACATTGTTATGAAAGTGTTTCAAATAAAGTTAAATGACACTAAAAGACTCTGTTAAGAGATCACGGTTTCTTCAAGTGTGGACTATTTTGCAACTCACAAACAAGTAGTTCGATCTACACTGAAATGGCGGCCCGCGAAGTACGTCTGCTCGTAGCATTAAGTGTTTTGATTGTGTACGTCTGCTCGTAGCAAGTTTTTTTTTTTCTCAGAATGCCGACGAAGTGTGGTGTAGTTAACTGCAAAGGTAACTATAATGCAGCAAATAAGTGTAGAGTTTTCAAAATTCCCAAGAATGAAGAGGAGAGGAACAGGTGGCTTGCTGTGTGTTGCCTCCACGCAAGAACTTTTCCATCGACCCAGAGAAGTTTTTCGTTTGCGAGAGACACTGGCCAGCGGATCACCAAACTGTGAAAATTCCTGGAGGAACACGACCTGCCAATCCGCCTAGCATCTTCGATGTACCATACCAGCTTCTTGCTTGCCGACTCCCAAACCAGCTCCTCGGCGATCGATTCAAGAAGATCGACAGCTCGAGTATTTCATGAAAAAAGACAAAGATCACTTCAATGGAACACTTTCACCCTGAGAAGCAGTTGAAGGAGAAATATGACAATGTTGTTATTTCTAGATCCTCCGACAGATTTGTCTGTCTTTTCATGACAGAGGACTGCAGTGACTGTAAATTGACAGTTGTAGTTGAGAATAAGCGGACCATGTGCTCCCCTCTTGTTCTCTCTGCCTACAAGTCTGGAGTCAAGGTTCCATTTGGAAAAATTCTAAACCCCAACAATGGATTAACCTCATATTCCATGTTTCATGAAGCAGTTCACTTTGCACACAACGTGTACAAGCTTCCTCTGAGTGAGGTGCTGAGGAAAGTAGTAACTCTGCTTCAGGCCCAAGAGGTGCAATACAGCAAGAAGGCAAAGAAATTAGACTTTCTGATCAACAACCTGAAGTTACTTGGAGACAAACAGTACACAGCCGCCGACTACTGCTTTGCAGTCGAGTCATCTCTCCCTTGATGCCTGGTCTGCACTGAGTTGTACAGGACAGGTGTGTGTGTCTGTGTGTGCCTAGATCTCTGCCTTGATGCCTGGTCTGCACTGAGGCATACAGGACAGGTGTGTGTGTCTGTGTGTGCCTAGATCTCTCCCTTGATGCCTGGTCTGCAGTTGTACAGGACAGGTGTGTGTGTGTCTGTGTGTGCCTAGATCTCTGACTTGATGCCTGGTCTGCAGTTGTACAGGACAGGTGTGTGTGTCTGTGTGTGCCTAGATCTCTCCCTTGATGCCTGGTCTGCTCTGAGTTGTACAGGACAGGTGTGTGTGTCTGTGTATGCCTAGATCTCTCCCTTGATGCCTGGTCTGCACTGAGGCATACAGGACAGGTGTGTGTGTCTGTGTGTGCCTAGATCTCTCCCTTGATCATGCCTGGTCTGCACTGAGTTGTACAGGACAGGTGTGTGTGTCTGTGTGTGCCTAGATCTCTCCCTTGATGCCTGGTCTGCTCTGAGTTGTACAGGACAGGTGTGTGTGTCTGTGTGTGCCTAGATCTCTCCCTTGATGCCTGGTCTGCAGTGAGTTGTACAGGACAGGTGTGTGTGTCTGTGTGTGCCTAGATCTCTCCTTGATGCCTGGTGTGCACTGAGTTGTACAGGACAGGTGTGTGTGTCTGTGTGTGCCTAGATCTCTCCCTTGATGCCTGGTCTGCACTGAGTTGTACAGGACAGGTGTGTGTGTCTGTGTGTGCCTAGATCTCTCCCTTGATGCCTGGTCTGCACTGAGTTGTACAGGACAGGTGTGTGTGTCTGTGTGTGCCTAGATCTCTCCCTTGATGCCTGGTGTGCACTGAGTTGTACAGGACAGGTGTGTGTGTCTGTGTGTGCCTAGATCTCTCCCTTGATGCCTGGTCTGCACTGAGTTGTACAGGACAGGTGTGTGTGTCTGTGTGTGCCTTGATCTCTCCCTTGATGCCTGGTGTGCACTGAGTTGTACAGGACAGGTGTGTGTGTCTGTGTGTGTTCGAGGAGGACGAACCCTTGGTGCCCTCTGAAATCAGTGCTTTCATCCAGGAAGTGTCTAGGTGATCACTGACTGTGCCTCACCTGAGTACGTATGACCTGGTGCGGTATGGACTCATCTTCGTCAAGACGGCCCGTCACAGGGCGTGCTGTCGACAGCGGTTGATGGTTGTGCTGGACACCATCGCAGAGTACTTCAGCCTTGTGAACTGTGCTAAACTCAGAGGACATGTGGCAAATGTGCTTCTCAGTGGTCTCCACAACCTGGAGAAGGACCAGCGGAAGAATGGAGTACTATTCCAGACATCAGGTCAGGTTTTTTAATATATTAAAAAAAATATTGTTAATGATTTTTGCGGTCATTCTAGATGTGCTTCAAAAACAATGTGAGAAATGGTTTGGAAAAGGGATGAGAAAATACTTTTTTTCTTGATGTAGCATGTACCGGTGTTGACAGATCAACTGAACTTGACTTAATGTACTTTGGTTTCTGTGGATAATTTTTTGACAGGTTTTACTGTACACAGTTTTGAAATAAGAGTTTACTGGTGGTTGTGTCATATTGTTTTCCCAAATCATGTTTAAAAAATTGTACAATACACTTATTGCAAAAGAAAGACAGGTGTTTAGATTGATAATACTTTAGTGTGAACGCGTGCTACTGGAGAGACCCTCTATACCTCATGTTGGCAATAAAATTCATATTTAAACTTTACAAAATCAAACTAAGATTATGTTAATACTACATCATAACCTTTAGGACACATTAAATGGTAGTTTTAAAAAGAAAAATTGCAATGATAGACAAACAGACTGAGGAGGCAAATGGCCTTTGCTAGGAAAGTCTGAACATAGACTGTGCTAGTCCTTTCTCTTTAGTAGTCCTTGCCCGATAGTAACATCATTTTATAGGCTTTAAGGCGATATATAGAGGTATCCATTTTCAAAACTTTAAACCAACATTTCACAGCTCTGATCGATGCGTTAACGTATAATGGGTACCTGCCTGCTTCGCCATACACTATGAGATTTGGTGCTTGTGGGGGGAACATTAAGAAATCTTTTCATAGCTTGCAGATGTACAGCCTCCACCTGTGAGCAGTCACTTAAACCCCACAATTCTGATGAGTACAGCAGCATGGGCAGCACTTGAGCATCAAACAATTTAAAATACACCTCTGGTTAAACTCAAACAAGTTTTCTAAGGCACCTATTCACCTGTATCAATCCAGCTCTAGCCCTGTGAACAAGGTTCAGCTGTAGCAAAGTTAACGACAGTCTTGACGTAAACAGAGCACCTCGATACTTATATTCATTGACAATCTCAAGTGCCTGTGACCCGGGGAACCATTTTTCATGTTCTGCCAGGTATCTGCCATTACGAAACACCAATTTTTTTTCATGATTTACATCCAGACCTACAGCGTCTGACGCCTTTTGAGGTTATTCAATTGGTTCTGTAGGCCTATAACAGTATCTGATACAAGTACAATATCGTCTGTGAACATTAACAGATATACAATTGAGAGGTCAGGCATGAGCTGGACACCATGTTTTCCATACTTTATTACGAATTTGGTAACATAATTTACCAGCAAAGATAAAATTGTCGGACTCATTTTACATGCCTGCTTCAGTCCGCATTCACCTGTAAATGAATCGCTATTCCCTCTGCTACATCTTACACAGCAGTTTACGTTACTGTAAATTGCCTTGAGCATCCATAGTAACCTCCCCTTCATCCCATAGCAAGCAAGAATTGCTAGTGACACTGTCAAAGGCTTTTTAAAGGCCACAAACGCTGCATACATCTTTTTTCGTCGTGAGAGATATCTATGGAGTATATATGGAATGTAGGACAAACATACTGTCTGTAGTCGAATACCCTTTACGGAAACTTTTCTGCCCACTCCTGTATCCTCTCGCAAAGCACTGCCGTAAAAACTTTACTAAATGTTCTGTGAAGTGATATTCCTCTGTAGTTATCTGGAATGGAGGGATCTCCTCGTATATGGATGGGCACTACTACAGATATGGTCCATACAGCGGGGAGCACACTTCTTTCAAACATTACATTAATCAGCTCGGTCAGTCGAGATAAAAGGAGACTGGATGTACATTTCAGCATTTTAGCTAGCACTTCATCGTGGTCTGATGCCTTCTTAGTTTTGAGTCTGACTATAACCATCTCCACCTCTTTCACAGTTATGTCGGCATCAAGATTGGAGAACTCTTCCTCGTTAGATTCAAGTTTTCTTCTGAAATATACTATTGGATCTTCGAATTACAGTTTAATTTCTGAA
This sequence comes from Theodoxus fluviatilis, assembly GCA_034096865.1. Classification (NCBI taxonomy): domain Eukaryota; kingdom Metazoa; phylum Mollusca; class Gastropoda; order Cycloneritida; family Neritidae; genus Theodoxus; species Theodoxus fluviatilis. Next base: position 40,780 of record JAWQFJ010034041.1, read on the forward strand.
TTTGTCTCCAGAATATGGATGTATCATGAACGTTGTCTATAAGTGTACAGACAAAATTGTTCCTATACAACCTTTTCTTGTCTTTTATCAGTTGTTTATACTTGTTCCTGTTTAAAACACATATCTTTCTATCTTGATTTGTCACAGTGCGGATATGTTTATGATGGCGAGATCGTAGCAGTCTTTTCGCTAAACGGCAATCGCTGTGAAACCAGGGATAGCGAGAACGTTTAGCACCATGTACAAATGTTCTTCTGAGAGGTTCAACAGCGTGAACATAGCAGCCTGTAATTGCATTAGCAACAACATTCACATCAATATCCTCATTAAATTATGTTTCTCTTTGTTCTATTTTACCTTTAATGTTTTCCACAAATGTGTCTTTCATGCTCTCATCTCAAACCAACCTTATTAGTGACAAGAGTTTCCCTAACATGCAGAGCTTTCAATCTCGTTAGACTTACTTTCTAAGCTTAATTCTAAACACAAATGAGACGTCAGCACATTTCCCTTCACATTCAGTTTCTTACAAGACAACAACAGTTTCTTTGGAAACTATGAAAAAATCGATGACACTATCTCCGGTATTTGAAATGTAAGAAAAATTGCCCGACGTGTCTTCCGGAACTGAACCGTCAGTTATACATAAATCCAATCCTTGCCACAGAGACAGCAATGAGTACCCGAAGTCATGAACCATCGCATCTTTCGGAACACGGTAGTTAGTCAACACTTCACAGAGACATCACAACTGTTAACGCCGAATTTCCCTGTATGGGCATTAAAATCACCACACATAATCAGAGAGCAATCTGCGTGAACAGACATCACATGTATAAGTACTGCTCGAGAATCACAATACCATTGTTTTCTTCAACCAGGCTATAACACGGCGACCCGATGTGTGGTACATAAACACATATCAGTAAGATATCCCTGTCAGTATAGAACAGCTATTTATTTATTTTGGATACAAGCATATTGTCAAGACCACATTTAAGAGGTTCCAAAATTTTGATAATACTATTTCTAATGAAGAAACCACACCGCCAGATCTCCGACCTCTCGCTGACAACTTTCGAGCAGAAGACAGAAAACATGTCACCATCTAAACATTCTGTAAACGCCTCAACCAAGCAAATAAAGTCAAAGTTCAAAGGTAAGAGAGAAAATCGGGTTCATCAAATTTTGATAAAAGCGTCAGGATTCCACGACAGGAAGTGAAGATTATTCACTTCAAGATCAGCAGCTGTGACGGTACCTCGGCCCCGTCCCTAGGTGGCGCCGTTGTCACGAGCTTGTGAAGCGGTCATGGACCGGGTCAGGACCCGGTCATTCTGCTGGTGGAGAGAGAGAGAGAGAGAGAGAGAGAGAGAGAGAGAGAGAGAGAGAGAGAGAGAGAGAGACACAGAGAGAGAGACACAGAGAGAGAGAGACAGAGAGAGAGAGAGAGAGAGAGAGAGAGAGAGAGAGAGAGAGAGAGAGAGAGAGAGACAGATATATATATATATATATATATATATATATATATATATATATATATTAGAATGAAGGAGCAAAGGAGGCAAACGTTGTTGGCATCCGTCAGTCTCGTGAGACTATGGGGGTGTGCGCCAGGTTTGGTCAGTCCGGGGTTGAGAGGCAGCGTACTCTGTGGCTGTAGAGCCCGATCCTTGAGCCGCATGCTCTGTTGCACTTGTCGCAAGTGAAGTCTTGGCGTG
>JAWQFJ010034041.1:47500-55000 GCA_034096865.1 Theodoxus fluviatilis
TCTACAGGAGCAGTCATCCCCTGGGAGGCGTGTGGCGTGCTGTACAGGAGCAGTCATCCCCTGGGAGGCGTGTGGCGTGCTGTACAGGAGCAGTCATCCCCCGGGAGGCGTGTGGCGTGCTCTACAGGAGCAGTCATCCCCTGGGAGGCGTGTGGCGCTGCTCTACAGGAGCAGTCATCCCCTGGGAGGCGTGTGGCGTGCTGTACAGGAGCAGTCATCTCCTGGGAGGCGTGTGGCGTGCTGTACAGGAGCAGTCATCCCCTGGGAGGCGTGTGGCGTGCTCTACAGGAGCAGTCATCCCCTGGGAGGCGTGTGGCGTGCTGTACAGGAGCAGTCATCCCCTGGGAGGAGTGTGGTGTGCTCTACAGGAGCAGTCATCCCCTGGGAGGAGTGTGGCGTGCTCTACAGGAGCAGTCATCCCCTGGGAGGCGTGTGGCGTGCTGTACAGGAGCAGTCATCCCCTGGGAGGCGTGTGGCGTGCTGTACAGGAGCAGTCATCCCCCGGGAGGCGTGTGGCGTTCTGTACAGGAGCAGTCATCCCCTGGGAGGCGTGTGGCGTGCTGTACAGGAGCAGTCATCCCCTGGGAGGCGTGTGGCGTGCTGTACAGGAGCAGTCATCCCCTGGGAGGCGTGTGGCGTGCTCTACAGGAGCAGTCATCCCCCGGGAGGCGTGTGGCGTGCTCTACAGGAGCAGTCATCCCCTGGGAGGCGTGTGGTGTGCTCTACAGGAGCAGTCATCCCCTGGGAGGCGTGTGGTGTGCTCTACAGGAGCAGTCATCCCCCAGGAGGCGTGTGGCGTGCTGTACAGGAGCAGTCATCCCCTGGGAGGCGTGTGGCGTGCTCTACAGGAGCAGTCATCCCCCGGGAGGCGTGTGGCGTGCTCTACAGGAGCAGTCATCCCCTGGGAGGCGTGTGGCGTGCTCTAGAGGAGCAGTCATCCCCTGGGAGGCGTGTGGTGTGCTCTACAGGAGCAGTCATCCCCTGGGAGGCGTGTGGCGTGCTCTACAGGAGCAGTCATCCCCCGGGAGGCGTGTGGCGTGCTCTACAGGAGCAGTCATCCCCTGGGAGGCGTGTGGTGTGCTCTACAGGAGCAGTCATCCCCTGGGAGGCGTGTGGTGTGCTCTACAGGAGCAGTCATCCCCTGGGAGGCGTGTGGCGTGCTGTACAGGAGCAGTCATCCCCCGGGAGGCGTGTGGCGTGCTGTACAGGAGCAGTCATCCCCTGGGAGGAGTGTGGCGTGCTGTACAGGAGCACTCATCCCCTGGGAGGAGTGTGGCGTGCTGTACAGGAGCAGTCATCCCCTGGGAGGAGTGTGGTGTGCTCTACAGGAGCAGTCATCCCCCGGGAGGCGTGTGGCGTGCTGTACAGGAGCAGTCATCCCCTGGGAGGCGTGTGGCGTGCTGTACAGGAGCAGTCATCCCCTGGGAGGCGTGTGGTGTGCTCTACAGGAGCAGTCATCCCCTGGGAGGCGTGTGGCGTGCTGTACAGGAGCAGTCATCCCCTGGGAGGAGTGTGGCGTGCTCTACAGGAGCAGTCATCCCCTGGGAGGCGTGTGGCGTGCTGTACAGGAGCAGTCATCCCCTGGGAGGAGTGTGGCGTGCTGTACAGGAGCAGTCATCCCCTGGGAGGAGTGTGGCGTGCTGTACAGGAGCAGTCATCCCCTGGGAGGCGTGTGGCGTGCTGTACAGGAGCAGTCATCCCCTGGGAGGAGTGTGGCGTGCTGTACAGGAGCAGTCATCCCCTGGGAGGCGTGTGGCGCTGCTCTACAGGAGCAGTCATCCCCTGGGAGGAGGGTGGCGTGCTCTACAGGAGCAGTCATCCCCTGGGAGGCGTGTGGTGTGCTCTACAGGAGCAGTCATCCCCTGGGAGGCGTGTGGCATGCTGTACAGGAGCAGTCATCCCCTGGGAGGCGTGTGGCGTGCTGTACAGGAGCAGTCATCCCCTGGGAGGAGTGTGGCGTGCTCTACAGGAGCAGTCATCCCCTGGGAGGCGTGTGGCGCGCTGTACAGGAGCAGTCATTCCCTGGGAGGAGTGTGGCGTGCTGTACAGGAGCAGTCATCCCCCGGGAGGCGTGTGGCGCTGCTCTACAGGAGCACTCATCCCCTGGGAGGCGTGTGGCGTGCTGTACAGGAGCAGTCATCCCCTGGGAGGCGTGTGGCGTGCTCTACAGGAGCAGTCATCCCCTGGGAGGCGTGTGGCGCGCTGTACAGGAGCAGTCATCCCCTGGGAGGCGTGTGGCGTGCTGTACAGGAGCACTCATCCCCTGGGAGGCGTGTGGTGTGCTCTACAGGAGCAGTCATCCCCTGGGAGGCGTGTGGTGTGCTCTACAGGAGCAGTCATCCCCTGGAAGGCGTGTGGTGTGCTCTACAGGAGCAGTCATCCCCTGGGAGGCGTGTGGCGTGCTGTACAGGAGCACTCATCCCCTGGGAGGCGTGTGGCGTGCTGTACAGGAGCAGTCATCCCCCGGGAGGCGTGTGGCGTGCTCTACAGGAGCAGTCATCCCCTGGGAGGCGTGTGGCGTGCTGTACAGGAGCACTCATCCCCCGGGAGGCGTGTGGCGTGCTCTACAGGAGCAGTCATCCCCTGGAAGGCGTGTGGTGTGCTCTACAGGAGCAGTCATCCCCTGGGAGGCGTGTGGCGTGCTGTACAGGAGCACTCATCCCCCGGGAGGCGTGTGGCGTGCTCTACAGGAGCAGTCATCCCCTGGGAGGCGTGTGGCGTGCTCTACAGGAGCAGTCATCCCCTGGGAGGCGTGTGGCGTGCCCACCAGGAGACTCGCGCGCCCCAGTCCGCCACAGGATGGAGATCGGAGGACGGAATTACTCTCGTTACCCGCATGGCTGGGGTCTGGTCAAGTCACTGCTGCGTAGCATACGTCCGTTCTGTCTTTTGCCAAGGCGTATCATGTATCAGTTTATTCTCACTGTTCACTTACTATCTATCAAGCAACACTCACAGCATGATAACAAAAGCACACGCATTTGCAAACTGGAATGTTCGCGAAAAATGAGTCACTCCGGATTGGAGTGAGTGGCGCAATGGCTGAAAGCTCCAAAGCCAACATAATCACCTGGAGGACATCTCCAAAGCCAACATTATCACCTGGAGGACGTCACAGGACTGGAGATGTTACTGCTGTAAGAGAAGGATTCGCGGCAACACGCAAGGTGGTCGAATGAAAGACCTCGTTAAACACGGCAAACACGGCAAACACGGCAAACATGGCAAACACGGCAAACACGGCAAACATGGCAAACACGGCAAACACGGCAAACACGGCAAACACGGCAAACACGGCAAACACGGCAAACATGGCAAACACGGCAAACACGGCAAACACGGCAAACAGGTGCAAATGTCGCAAAGCCTGTGGTCCCTCTGACTCGCACTTACTCCACACTGGCGCCGTGGTGCTCGGTCCTCTTCAGTGCGGTCATCGCTGTCCGCACAGTGGTCATCGCTGTCTGCACAGTGGTCATCGCTGTCCGCACATTGGTCATCGCTGTCTGCACAGTGGTCATCGCTTTCGGCACAGTGGTCATCGCTGTCTGCACAGTGGTCATCGCATCATTAACCTTGACCTCTTTGACTGTGCTTCACGTTCTGGTGACACGGTTTACAAAAATGTCCGCCATCATCAGACAATGGCCACTGAAGTGAAATTCAGAACTATTATGGTGCCAGTCAACAGCTTTTCGTCAGAGATTGGTGTTTGCAGTTTTCCGTCAAACCAAAACCAAAACAAAGATGGAAATTGTCGTCAGACGAATGCACCCAGGCGTTGTCCTCGTCCCATCTCACTTGTTTCCGCGATGCTATTGTCTGAACGAAGAGCGCTTGTTCTTAAAACGTGCACGCACCTGCAAGCTTTAATTACAATCGGTCTTTTCCAAGACGAACACTGGCGTTGCTCTCGCAATAAAGTCGTACTTGTTTCGAGGATTGAAAAAGATCACGGAGAGCCGCTGATCTCATGACACTAACAACACTTGTAACACTTTATTTCCTGGGTCTTTTCTACGTTAAAAGTGACGTCACACTCTGTAAGTTCTGCGACACCGGCGTCACCAGCAGTCAGCCCGCAGCAGCGTCCTGGCGCCCAGCCCGGCCCAGCACTGCGCCGCCCTTCTCCCGGACCCGCCTCCCTGTGGGGAGCTACAGAGCGGCCTCCCTCAGCAAGCTGGTGTGCGCTACGTCCGTGGCCACGTTGTACGGACGTGGCGCACACCGGGATTCATCAAGATGCCCAGTGATCAGGGGGTAAAGTGTAAAGCGGTTTGGGACCCAGACAAAGGGTGTAAGTCGCTATATAAAATCACACCTTTTTTTAAATACATGAAAACCATTGACGGACGAAGCATGACTATATGGCACGACCTAGGGAGTTCGACTGAACGCAATCCTCCAGAATACTCACTCGCTGCCGATTCGTTCCAGTCGTTGTTACTGAAACTCTCCGTGACCTTTGAAGCACCAGATATAGAGTGAAATATGACAACATGAACACTCAACGAAGAAACCTATGACAGGAACTCTCCTCCACGATAACCACTACTATAAATCAACAACGCTTAATGATATGTCGATTTCATGACACTAGGAGATAAATGTCATGCTATATATTGCTTGCGTGCGTTATCGATTCGCCAGGCTGCTGTCGTGGTGTGGAGGAAGAAAAGCGGGGACACTCTCTGGAGAGCTCCCGTGCTAGTGCCTGCACTTCCGGTAGCCATCTGCACCAGACTGACCGTCTCGCTCTTCCACATGGTCCCTGTCGTGGCATCCAAAGCAGCTCACCGAAAATGTACTTCTGACGATGCTGCGTGATTTCAGGCAGTGTGTACCTGTTTTGCATGTACATGTGCTTCTTTTCTGGCTTGTTTGTAACAGCGTGGCATAGTGTCCTACCTGGGACAGCGCAGTAATCAAAACATTGACCCACGTAATGCCAGCAAACTTCCAGCTGCCCTCAGACTGACATCCCTAATGGAATGTTCATATTTCCCTTCCAGCAAATATTTTCATTTCCCCTCGCCCTCCTTCTCCTCGTCCTTGTCCTCGTGCTCTTCTTCGTCCTCCTCCTTCATCTCCTCCTGCTTCTCTTCCTCCAGCTTCTCCTTCTTATGTTACTTCTGCTCCTCGTATTCTTCTTTCCCTCCATCGTCCTCGACTTTTTACTCCTCGTTCTCCTCTTTGTCTTTCTCGTCTTCCTCCTCCGCTTCCTTTTCCTATTCCGCACTTTCCTCCTCGTCCGCCTACTCTGTGTTTCCTAATCCTTGTTTTCTTGCTCTTCCTCTCTTCCTCCTGCTGCTCTTCTGCTCCTCTGCTAGGAAGATTTCCTTCCCAGCTTAAAAAGGCCATTGCTTTCTTTCCGCTTCGTTCGGGCCATACCTGTTTTGCCCCAGCCTTTACTGCTGCTCCAGCAACTATTTATGTGTCCGTGGCAACCCTAGTTGTCGTCATTTCTGTTTCATTGTTGGCAGCCCTTTCGTGACGTTCATGCCCCAACACGTAGTGTTTCAAGGTATTCAAGAGCTGTCTCAAGGACCATCGAGGAATGAACAGGGCTGTCTCAAGGACCACCAAGGAATGAACAGGGCTGTCTCAAGGACCACCAAGGAATGAACAGAGCTATATCAAGGGCCACCAAGGAATGAACAGAGCTGTCTCAAGGACCACCAAGGAATGAACAGGGCTGTCTCAAGGACCACCAAGCAATGAACAGAGCTATATCAAGGACCACCAAGGAATGAACAGGGCTGTCTCAAGGACCACCGAGGAATGAACAGGGCTGTCTCAAGGACCACCAAGGAATGAACAGGGCTATCTCAAGGACCACCAAGAAATGAACAGGGCTGTCTCAAGGACCACCAAGGAATGAACAGAGCTGTCTCAAGGACCACCAAGGAATGAACAGAGCTACCTCAAGGACCACCAAGGAATGAACAGGGCTGTCTCAAGGACCACCAAGGAATGAACAGGGCTATCTCAAGGACCACCAAGAAATGAACAGGGCTGTCTGAAGGACTACCAAGGAATGAACAGAGCTATATCAAGGGCCACCAAGGAATGAACAGAGCTGTCTCAAGGACCACCAAGGAATAAACAGGGCTGTCTCAAGGACCACCAAGCAATGAACAGAGCTATATCAAGGACCACCAAGGAATGAACAGGGCTGTCTCAAGGACCACCGAGGAATGAACAGGGCTGTCTCAAGGACCACCAAGGAATGAACAGGGCTATCTCAAGGACCACCAAGAAATGAACAGGGCTGTCTCAAGGACCACCAAGGAATGAACAGAGCTATATCAAGAACTACCAAACAATGAACAGAGCTATCTCAAGGACCACCAAGGAATAAACAGGGCTGTCTCAAGGACCACCAAGGAATGAACAGAGCTATATCAAGAACTACCAAACAATGAACAGAGCTGTCTCAAGGACCACCAAGGAATAAACAGGGCTGTCTCAAGGACCACCAAGGAATGAACAGAGCTATATCAAGAACTACCAAACAATGAACAGAGCTGTCTCAAGGACCACCAAGGAATAAACAGGGCTGTCTCAAGGACCACCAAGGAATGAACAGGGCTGTCTCAAGGACCACCAAGGAATGAACAGGGCTGTCTCAAGGACTACCAAAGAATGAACAGAGCTATATCAAGAACTACCAAACAATGAACAGAGCTATCTCAAGGACGACCGAGGAATGAGCAAGGCTATCTCAAGGACTACCAAGGAATGAACAGGGCTATATCAAGGACGACCGAGGAATGAACAGAGCTATCTCAAGGACTACCAAGGAATGAACAGGGCTATATCAAGGACGACCGAGGAATGAACAGGGCTATATCAAGGACCACCAAGGAATGAACAGGGCTGTCTCAAGGACTACCAAAGAATGAACAGAGCTATATCAAGAACTACCAAACAATGAACAGAGCTATCTCAAGGACGACCGAGGAATGAGCAGGGCTATCTCAAGGACTACCAAGGAATGAACAAAGCTATATCAAGGACGAGCGAGGAATGAACAGAGCTATCTCAAGGAATAGCAAGGAATGAACAGAGCTATATCAAGGACGAGCGAGAAATGAACAGAGCTATATCAAGGACGAGCGAGGAATGAACAGAGCTATCTCAAGGAATAGCAAGGAATGAACAGAGCTATATCAAGGACGAGCGAGAAATGAACAGAGCTATATCAAGGACGAGCGAGGAATGAACAGAGCTATATCAAGGACGAGCGAGAAATGAACAGAGCTATATCAAGGACGAACAAGGAATGAACAGGGCTGTCTCAAGGACTACCAAGGAATGAACAGAGCTATATCAAGGACGAGCGAGAAATGAACAGAGCTATATCAAGGACGAACAAGGAATGAACAGGGCTGTCTCAAGGACGACCGAGGAATGAACAGGGCTGTCTCAAGGACTACCAAGCAATGAACAGAGCTATCTCAAGGACGACCGAGGAATGAACAAGGGCGTCTGAATCAG
>JAWQFJ010034041.1:62500-67500 GCA_034096865.1 Theodoxus fluviatilis
GAGACAGAGAGAGAGAGAGAGACAGAGACAGACAGACAGACAGAGAGAGAGAGAGAGACAGACAGACAGAGACAGACAGAGAGAAAGACACAGAGAGGGAGTTTCTCTCTCTGTGTTTGTGCGTCTCTCTCTCTGTCTCTCTCTCTCTCTGTCTCTGTCTCTCTCTCTGTCTCTCTGTCTGTCTCTCTCTCTGTCTCTCTCTCTGTCTCTCTCTGTCTCTGTCTCTGTCTCTCTCTCTCTGTCTGTCTCTCTCTCTATCTCTCTGTCTCTCTGTCTCTCTGTCTCTCTCTTTCTCTTTCTCTCTCTCTCTCTGTCTCTGTCTCTCTCTGTCTCTCTCTCTCTCTCTCTCTCTCTCTCTCTCTACCCCAGCCCCACCCCAAACCCTGGCCTTTTGTGTGATCACTGTCCTTCTGCTCATTGCCGGGATAGAATCCAACCCAGGCCCATGCACTAATGAGGAAATCATGGCAAGACTGAATGAGATGTTCACTGAGTTGAAGAATGACATTGGAGAGGTTAAGACCGGGCTTGCTGCTGTCAAATCAGAAGTGGATGAAGTGAAAAATGCATGTGAAATCCTGAAAGAGTCTTGCAACGATCTGAAAGGTTCGACTGACAATATTAGCAAGAAAATGGTGGAAATAGAGCAGAGAATTGATGAACTTGATATGCAGCAAGAATATGATGGAGACAAAATAGACACACTACAATGCGAAAACGAAAAACTGAAGACTACTATTCACGGCCTGGAACAAGAGATGGACGAACTAGAGTCACGATCGCGGCGTGAAAACCTCAGATTTTTTGGCCTTGGTGAAGACGTAAACGAGTCTCATGAAAAATGCGCAGAAACCATCGCGAACACACTGAACAAGTTTTTCACGTTTAAAACGTGGAGTACAGACGACATTGCACGCGCTCATCGAGTCGGCAGACGGCAGGATGCACGAAACTCACGCCACATTATTGCCAAATTCACACGGTGGAGTGACGTAGATAGCCTTCTTAAAGATCGTGAAGCCAGAGAGAGGATGAAGAAAGCTGGACTGCGGGTCAGCACCGATCTCACTCGACGCCAGATTGCGCAGATGAAAGAAGCACAGGCAAAGGGCAAGTTTGCTTATTTCAAGCAGGGGCGACTAGTGGTGGAAGAACGCCGAAACACCGGTGGAGCAGGCGGTGACGGAGAAAGGAGAGGTGACTCGACGCGCAGACGCGGCGGCAGGGAAGAGGGACCACGGACATGCACTCAAGCCGCAGACACCGAAGGCACCCGCTCCTCCAATCCTGCTCGCTCCTGAGGGTGTGGCCCGGCCAGATCGACAAGTCCAACATCACTCGAGTCTCCTACTTATACCAACACTATCCAAGATGATCTGGTGAGAACACAAATGACAGACTTCAAAATGATGTGCTGGAATGTTGAAGGACTTATTCAGAAATTGAACTTTTCGGAGTTTTTTTCATATGTTGAACGTTTCTCCTTTGTCTGCCTTACAGAGACCTTCATCGAATACTTATCAAATGATGTGTTTTCTAATTTTGATGTATTCATTTCCCCAGCAAAGAAATTGTCGGCTCGAGGAAGAAGATCAGGCGGAGTGCTCTGTCTAGTAAGAAAAGAAATTGGGACCTTTATTGAACAGATACCTTGTCGATATAATAACATCCTTGTATTTAAGATGAGTGAATCTTTTCTAGCAACCTCATGTATCAACCTTTTGTTTTGTGTCTACATCCCACCAATTGACTCGCCTTACTACAATTCTGTTGAAGAATCGGACGGGTTGACTACTCTAGAAACTTGCATTACCGAAATCTGTTCCCAATACGTTGACTGTAACATTTTTCTTTGTGGTGATTTTAACAGTAGAACAGGAGGTTTAAATACATCGAGCTCGTGCAATATGTACGACGCTAGGTCAGAGGCAGTTGTTGGAACACGGTATTCCCGAGACAAATGTCTTAATGAGTATGGCCGGTCACTTTTGTCACTATGTACGTCCTTTGATTTGACAATTTTGAATGGTGGTGAAGAATTTCCAGACTCGGGCGAATTTACTTTTATGTCGCCAAATGGAAGAAGTGTAATAGACTATTATATACTGTCTAGGAGTATTTCGTACATATGCACGGATTTGAAAATTGCCAACTCTGTCCTGTCCTCTCACTTGCCCTTAGAAATGACAGTCGTATGTAATGTTGCGACAGAACGGGATCATGTGAAAGTAAGAGAGAGTAAAATAGTATGGGACGATTTAATGACTGACCAGTACAAAGAAAATTTACGGGATGCTATAGAGGAGACCCTGATTATGTCGAAGTTTGGGGAACAAGGACAAAACAATAATGACACAATGGACTTAGATGTTGATGAAGAAGTAAATAAATTAACGAAATGTCTTTTGGAATCTGGTAAATGTATGGAGCGAACCCTTGTACACGGTAGAAGTCGGAGCAGGAAATTTCCTTGGTACAATGGAGAATGCTACGATATGAAAAGGAAAGTACGGAGATGTTTTCGCGTCTTTAAGAAGACATTGCTGAAGAAAGATAAAGAACAGTATTTTGCATGTAGAAGGATGTACAAATTCTTGATAAAGAGGAAAAAGGCTCACTATCAAAGCGATATATCGGCAGATCTCTGTAGACATATTAAAGATTCACAAATGTTTTGGAGATGCGTAAGAAAAATAAGTTTCAGATGTCCAACGATTCCCAACATTTCAAAGGATGATTGGTTTAACTATTTTAAGCGGATCTTCCAAGAAGCCGTACCAGATGGTACGACTATGATAGAAGACATGGAGCCTTGTGCAGAGGGAGGGGAGAATGAGCTTAACAGTAAAATAACCGAAGAAGAAATTACATCTGCAATTGACCAGTTAAAGATACACATGGCATCTGGATCGGACAGAGTATTAGCGGAAATGTTAAAGTCTTCTACTAGCCTGCTGGTCCCTTACCTAAAAACTTTGTTCAATGTTATTTTTGATAGTGGTTCGTTCCCTAGCATCTGGCGAGAATCAATAATTGTTCCAATATACAAAAAAGGTAACCGGAATGACCCAAATAATTATAGAGGTATATCCTTAACAAGTACATTGAGTAAGGTTTTTCTACATATTCTGAATTATCGATTACAAGAGTGGACGGAAGATCATGAACTAATAGCAGAGGAGCAAGCTGGTTTTCGGAGAGGATACAGTACGGTTGACAATATTTTCACCCTACATAGCATCGTAGAAAGATATTTAGGGAGAAGAAAGAAAGTATACGCAGCATTCATTGACTTTTACAAAGCTTTTGACAGTATTTCTAGAGATGCATTGTTTTGTATTTTGAGAAATAAGGGTATCCATGGGAAAATGTTGCAAATATTAAAGTCTATGTATTATTGTGTACGGAGCTGTGTGAGGTGCCCAGAAGGGCACACGGAATACTTCGAATGTACCTCGGGGTTGAAGCAGGGCTGTAAATGTTCGCCGATCCTTTTTTCTTACGTGATAGGGGAGGTTGCAAAAGTAGTGGCCGAAAAGGGTAAACATGGTATTCAACTCTTTCCTGATGTCACAACAGTATATCTCCTCCTGTTTGCCGATGATGTCGTAGTCCTTTCAGATACACCCATTGGCCTACAGAACCAGCTAGACAATCTAAAAAGTTCAACAGAGGCTGTTGGTCTGAGTATTAACATGTCAAAGTCTAAAATTATGGTGTTTCGTTTGGGAGGCCATCTGGCAGCTCATGAACGCTGGCATGTAGGAGGAGAGAAGCTGGAAGTAGTAAATGAATACACCTATCTGGGATACAAATTTTCTACTAAACTGTCTCACAATGTTGCACAAGCAAATCTGTCAATCAAAGGAAAAGCTGCTGTGGTACAGGCCATGAGATCCTTAAAAAGAATAATGTGTACATCACCAAGTGTCATCTTCAGGGTATTCGATGTTCAAATTCAGCCAATTTTGCTTTACGGAGCAGAGGTTTGGGGCGTGCACAGTTGTGAAGAGATTGAGAGAGTTCACCTGTACATGATAAAAGGTTTTCTCAACGTGTCAAATGGAACTCCTAACTTGATGACTTATGGCGACACAGGTCGCTATCCGTTGTACATCGGAGCTATTCTACGCTGTATGAAATATTGGCTGCGGATACTGAAGATGGATGAAAAAAGATACCCTAAGAAGGTATACCAAATGATGATCGGTACAACTAATTCAAATGATTGTTGGGCAATTAAGATAAAGAATATACTGTTTGAGTATGAGTTTCACAATATTTGGAGACGACAGGAAGTCCAGGAAGAAAACGCTTTCATTAAGGAATTAAAGCGTAGGCTGATCTGTCGTTATACAGAACGTTGGGATGCTACGTTGCAAACAAGTGAGAGATATTCATTTTATAAAGTATTCAAATGTAGTCATAAGTTGGAACAATATCTCTATGATTTGGACAAACCTATTTTTAGGGATCTGTACATACGATTTCGTTTAGGCGTCAGTGAACTATCTGTACATCGATATAGATTCAAGGAACCAACTGCAGGTACGTTGCTGTGTCCTAGTTGTAATGAAAACCACGAAGATGAGCTACATTTCCTATTTGTGTGTCCAGCCTATGAAGATATTAGAATGAAATATTTAAACTTTTGTTTTGGGCTAACTATGCAGGAAAGTCTGATTATGTGCTTTTCAAATAATGAAAGAGAGAGAATAAGGTCTGTGAGCTCATACTTACTCCATGCGTTTAAGAGAAGGTCTACATCGTGAAATGTGATTTTTATAATCGTGATACTGATTCCTTGTACTGGGCCGAAGGCCTAAACAATAAATCGTTCGTTCGTTCGTTCGTTCGTTCTCTCTCTCTCTCTCTCTCTCTCTCTCTCTCTCTCTCTCTCTCTCTCTCTCTCAGTACGTTCGACATAATCATCTGAAAGGCAAACGTTAAGACGTAGGAAATCCTAATGACAAGAACGTTTATACAATGAAGATCACACA
>JAWQFJ010034041.1:72500-75442 GCA_034096865.1 Theodoxus fluviatilis
ATAAGGCCTACTAGAGCATTGTCATCAGCATACATAAAAAGTGTATCTCTGCTTTCCGGTGTTATAGGCTTGCAGTCTGATGTACAGAGACTGAAAACTGCCGGAGAGAGAGCACAGCCCTGGCGTGCTCCAGTGTTGGTGGAGATGCTTTCTGAAAGCCCTGGGGCGCTCCAGTGTTGGTGGAGATGCTTTCTGAAAGCCCTGGGGCGCTCCAGTGTTGGTGGAGATGCTTTCTGAAAGCCCTGGGGCGCTCCAGTGTTGGTGGAGATGCTTTCTGAAAGCCCTGGGGCGCTCCAGTGTTGGTGGAGATGCTTTCTGAAAGCCCTGGCGTGCTCCAGTGCTGGTGGAGATGCTTTCTGAAAGCCCTGGGGCGCTCCAGTGCTGGTGGAGATGCTTTCTGAAAGCCCTGGGGTGCTCCAGTGCTGGTGGAGAGGCTTTCTGAAAGCCCTGGGGTGCTCCAGTGCTGGTGGAGAGGCTTTCTGAAAGCCCTGGGGTGCTCCAGTGCTGGTGGAGATGCTTTCTGAAAGCCCTGGGGTGCTCTAGTGTTGGTGGAGATGCTTTCTGAAAGGTGGCTTCCACTGCGGGCACACTGGGTTCTATTTGTGAGACAACTGCAGATCCACCTGATGACGAAGGTGTTTACGCCCATGGTTCTCATTTTCTCGATCATCTTGTGCGGCTTAATGGTGGTAAGGCGCTCGAGAAATCTACAAAGAGAATTCGGACTGATGCTCGAGGGGAGTCGAGGTGTAGCATGATATGACAGAGGAGTGAATGAACTGCATCTTCAGTGCTCCTGCGTTGACGCTATGCGAACTGGGGGGGACCAGCAAACTGGGGGGGGACCAGCAAACTATTGGGGACCAGCAAACTGGGGGGGACCAGCAAACTGGGGGGGGGATCAGCAAACTGGGGGGGATCAGCAAACTATTGGGGACCAGCAAACTGGGGGGGACCAGCAAACTGGGGGGGGGATCAGCAAACTGGGGGGGATCAGCAAACTGGTGGGGACCAGCAAACTGGGGGGGACCAGCAAACTGGGGGGACCAGCAAACTGGGGGGGACCAGCAAACTGGGGGGGACCAGCAAACTATTGGGGACCAGCAAACTGGTGGGGATCAGCAAACTGGTGGGGATCAGCAAACTGGTGGGGATCAGCAAACTGGTGGGGATCAGCAAACTGGTGGGGATCAGCAAACTGGTGGGGATCAGCAAACTGGTGGGGATCAGCAAACTGGTGGGGATCAGCAAACTGGTGGGGATCAGCAAACTGGTGGGGATCAGCAAACTGGTGGGGATCAGCAAACTGGGGGGATCAGCAAACTGGGGGGGACCAGCAAACTGGGGGGATCAGCAAACTGGGGGGACCAGCAAACTGGGGGGATCAGCAAACTATTGGGGACCAGCAAACTGGGGGGGGTCAGCAAACTGGGGGGGACCAGCAAACTGGGGGGGATCAGCAAACTGGTGGGGACCAGCAAACTGGGGGGGACCAGCAAACTATTGGGGACCAGCAAACTGGGGGGGATCAGCAAACTATTGGGGACCAGCAAACTGGGGGGGACCAGCAAACTATTGGGGACCAGCAAACTGGGGGGATCAGCAAACTGGTGGGGATCAGCAAACTGGTGGGGATCAGCAAACTGGGGGGGATCAGTAAACTGGTGGGGACCAGCAAACTGGGGGGGATCAGTAAACTGGTGGGGACCAGCAAACTGGGGGGGACCAGCAAACTGGGGGGACCAGCAAACTGGGGGGACCAGCAAACTATTGGGGACCAGCAAACTGGGGGGGGACCAGCAAACTGGTGGGGACCAGCAAACTGGGGGGATCAGCAAACTGGGGGGGACCAGCAAACTGGGGGGACCAGCAAACTGGGGGGGATCAGCAAACTGGGGGGGATCAGTAAACTGGTGGGGACCAGCAAACTGGGGGGGATCAGTAAACTGGTGGGGACCAGCAAACTGGGGGGGATCAGTAAACTGGTGGGGACCAGCAAACTGGGGGGGACCAGCAAACTGGGAGGTTTCATGGAGAAAAAGTCGCAGAACTAGCTGCTAAAACGACTTCATTATGAGCGATGTTGAGTGATAAAGACAGATGCACTTGTCTGATAAACACATATGCACTTGTCTGATAAACACATATGCACTTGCCTGATAAACAAATATGCACTTGTCTGATAAACACATATGCACTTGCCTGATAAACACATATGCACTTGTATGATAAACACATATGCACTTGTCTGATAAACACATATGCACTTGCCTGATAAACACATATGCACTTGTCTGATAAACACATATGCGCTTGTCTGATAAACACACATGCATTTGTCTGATAAACAAATATGCACTTGTCTGATTAAAAATATGCGCTTGTCTGATAAACACATATGCATTTGTCTGATAAACAGAAATGCACTCGTCTCATAAACACATATGCACTTGTGAGATGAACACAAATGCACTTGTGTGATAAACACAGATGCACTCGTCTGATAAACGCATGTGCACTTGTGTGATAAACACAAATGCACATGTGTGATAAACACAGATGCACTTGTCTGATAAAAACATATGCACAGGTGTGATAAACACAGACGCACAGATGTGATAAACACATATGCACTTCTCTGATAAACACATATGCACTTGTCTGATAAACACATATGCACTTGCCTGATAAACACATATGCACTTGTCTGATAAACACATATGCACTTGCCTGATAAACACATATGTACTTGTCTGATAAACACATATGCACCTGATCTGATAAACACATATGCTGTGGCGGTTAAAGGGGGTTTTCATACAACCCAAAACCCCAGTTACCGCTTTCCTACAACTGATAATAAAATAAATACATAAATAATAGAAAAACATACTAAAACAACAAAATAATGAGACACTGAGGAGCAAAATTTGGTTTTTCTA
>JAWQFJ010034047.1:0-13121 GCA_034096865.1 Theodoxus fluviatilis
GACAGAAGGGTGAAGTCTATTATGCATTTATTGCGAACTGCGCCAGAGTCAACACTGACTAGTAGAATAGTGAGTGTGTGCGGGAATGCTGGTCTGCATGGCAGAGGTGTGTTGTGGTCGGGGAGATCGATCTCCTCACGTGCGTTCCCCGGCATGAGCGAGCACATGAAAATATTTGCGCGCACACACACACGCACACACACACACACACACACACACACGCGCACACACAAACACACATATGAAACAAACATGCAGGCATGCACACACGCGTACACATACGTACACACCCACCCACAAACATACGCACAAACACACGCGCGCGCGCACACTGAGACACAGAGAGAGAGAGAGAGAGAGAGAGAGATAGGTGTAGAGATAGAGACAGAGATATAGAGACAGAGATAGACACAGAGATAGACACAGATATAGAGGTAGAAAGAGAGAGAAGTAGAAAGAGACAGAGAGATGTAGAGAGTGACACAGAGATGTAGAGAGAGAGACACATAGATGTGGAGAAAGAGAGACACAAAGATGTAGAGGTAGAGAGAGAGATGTAGAGAGAGAAACAGAGATGTAGAGAGAGATGTAGAGAGAGAGAGGGGTAGAGAGAGAGATGTAGAGAGAGAGACACAGAGATGTAGAGGTAGAGAGAGAGATGTAGAGAGAGATGTAGAGAGAGAAACACAGATGTAGAGAGAGATATAGAGAGAGATGTATTGAGAGAGAGGTAGAGAGAGAGAGACAGAGACACAGAGAGAGAGACAGACAGAGAGAGAGACAGAGACAGAGAGAGAGACAGAGACAGAGAGAGAGACAGAGAGACAGAGACAGAGAGAGAGAGAGAAAGAGAGAGACAGACTTTGAATTCTTTATTGCAAGGCCGACGGCCCGTCACAATTTTTACAGTTGTTCTGAGCGTATTGCTTTTGCATACATGAACAATTTGACGAAAGCAAAAAGGAAGAAATGAACATACATGCTTTAGTTTCCTTCTTGAAACACAGCTAAGCAAAGGTAGTGGTGGAGGGTGGGTGATGGGGGGTGGGGTGGTGGATGTACATGGTGACCAAGAGTCAAGCAGGGTCTTACCCCGTCATACAGTGTACTTATGCATGTACAAACAAGTATATTATTGTAGTGTAAAGGAGCCTGGCTCCCTGTAGGAGAGGAGATGCGGCCTTGAAAACAGACACGCCCAGCATCGGGCTATTCACAAATCAGCTGATGGTCTCCGCCTGTGACGACGCTTCACGGAGACCAGGATGGGCAGCGTTGCCTTTTCCCGCCCAGTCTTACTGACTTTGTTAGATGTGTGTGTAAGAGGGTAAGAATAGAAGAGACTTGATAATTCTTTTGGAGTTGCGCGGACGTTACGTCATCAGCTGGGGGACGTCAGAGAGTGACGAGGGACTGAGCAGTTGAAAAATGGAGATGGAATCTCTGGACTAACGGGAAAGCTTGGTCGAGCGGTACATTACTGAAAGGAATCATTCGCCGACTCGAAAGTATTCGCTCAGTGCTTCACAGGACTGTTGCGGTGCCCGTGGAGTCGTCCTGAGGCTGTAGGAACAGTGATGGCGACCGATGTCCCGCTGTTCAACGGATTCACGACGTGTACAGGTAGATCTGAACTCGGAATTCACGTTGGGGTTTAGCCGATAAAAAATATCCGTAAGGCAAGGGTGTTAGTGTCCTTTCTTTAATTTTCGGTGTTCGAGCTTGGCGGAAATAAAGCGTTCATCACCCCAGCGTCGCCTCAAGTTCTGCGGGTTCGAGTTCCTCTTACATTGGTGGCAGCGGTGGGATAGGACAGCACAGAAGCAGAAACAAGGGCACTTTTGAGAGTTAAGAAAGCCTCTTGGCTTGCGAGATTCCACAGGAATGGCACATTCTTCTCCATCAGCTTGTGCAAGGGATGGGCTTTGTCTGCGAAGACCTTGACGAAACGTCTGTAATAGGAACACACACCAACAAACTGTCTCACTTCCGCTGTCGATGTTGGAGTTGGCCAGTTCTGAATCGACTCCACTTTCCCAGGGTCTGCAGATACCCCTTTGTCGGAGACCACATGCCCGAGGAACGACACTTGTCTCTGAAACAGGTAACATTTCTGTGGACTGAGCTTGAGACCGGCTTTCTGGAGGCGGGCAAGTACCTCATGTAGTCTGTCCCGAGCCTCCTCGAACGTTGCCCCAAACGCAATTATGTCGTCCAGGTAAGACAGACAGGTGTTCCAGTTCAACCCGTTCAACACTAGGTTCATAAGTCGTTCGAATGTGGCCAGAGCGTTGGCCATCCCGAATGGAAGGACACGGAATTGATACAGACCTGAGTTTGTGACAGAGGCTGATTTATCTACGGCTTCCGGTTCGGGCGCTACCTGCCAGTATCCGGACTGTAAGTCCATGACCGAGAACCACTGCAGTGTATGTCTCGAATTGTATCCGATAACTCCTCACTTTGCAAACTGCATAGACGGCATTGAGCCACAAGCTCTTTTCTGGATGCGTTTAGACAAGATATACAAACTCATCTCTTCACCAAATGGTTATACATGTAAGTGTGGGCTTCGAGCAACTCTGTAGGAGTGGGAACCAGCCCTATACAAGTGGTGATTGTGGTGGTGAAAATGACGACGACGTCGACGACAATGATGACGACGATGACAACGAGGACGACGACGAGGACGATGTAGGGCGAGCGTTGTAATCACCAGCCTAGAACCTCTCTATAGCGTCCTCGTGCATTCAGATCTCCCCCTGTGGGTTGGAGGTAAGAACTGACCCTCCACGTCTCTCTTCGCGACTCATAAGAGGTGAATACCCAGGGACATTGTGAATCGACTGGCTCCTATGCTTCCCAGCTCTAATAACCTAGTGGAGTCAATGAAAAAAATCCCACAGCCAGGCGCCAAGTATGAGTCATAATGCAAAATATGTGACGGGTGAATTACACTTTGTATAATATTTTTCGGGCAAAGTGTGCACATATCTGAAACGTCCTTTTCTATTTTATTAAACATCCCTATTGCTGGGTTAAAGTTGCAGAAGAAGGTCGACGTCGTACGGACATAGGATCTGCGCTTTTTAGTGGGCAGAGTGGCGCCTGGCTGCGGAATTCTCATCTATCCATCCATCCATCCATCCATCCATCCATCCATCCATCCATCCATCCATCCATCCATCCATCCATCCATCCATCCATCCATCCATCCATCCACCCACCCACCCACCCATCCATCCATCCATCCATCCATCCATCCATCCATCCATCCATCCATCCATCCATCCATCCATCCATCATTCCATCCATCCATCCACCCACCCACCCATCCATCCATCTATCCACCCATCTATCCATCCATCCATCCATCCATCCATCCATCATCAATGGGTTGGGGGAAAATGATAATACTCCACGTCCTCTCTCGTGATTCTTAGTGAGGCGAATAACGAACAAAGTTCTCAAGTGCTCGTGTGTGTGTGTGTGTGTGTGTGTGTGTGTGTGTGTGTGTGTGTGTGTGTGTGTGTGTTGGGGGGGGGGGGGAAGAAGAGAGGGAGGGAGAGGGAGGGAGAGGAAGGGAGGGAGAGGAAGGGAGGGAGAGGGAGGGAGGGAGAGATTGATTGATTGATCTCTTTATTGCGGCCGACGACCCGTCAAGAAGATAAGACTTACATTTTGTACAAACGTAAAAGCAGAACATGGTATGTACATACGTAGAATTGTTACAGTAATGAAATAGCTATAAAATATCGCATAATTTAACAAGAAAACTGCATACTCGCACAGTGATTGTAGAGACAAATGGCTAATGGTGCATACAGTGTTCAAAAAAAGTAGGGGATATTGAGTTTGAAGCATAAAAATCAGATGAATCTTAGAAGGCAGGAATTATTTATTGATGGTCATGGATAGCCACCCCATTGCCCTACATTTTCACACCATTGACCTAGTTCCTGGATGCTCGTGCAAAAAAGTAAATTAACGCAAGGCAGTTTGGGGTCAATGCCCCATTTTCACACAAAGGATTTCTGCGTCAAAAACACGTGCAAATCGAATAATTTGACTGTACTCACTCCTGGCAAGTGTGTTCTAGCCACACAGTCGGTCAAAACTTCAGTTGAAATCATGCAGCGGCTAAGAGAAGACCAAAGATGGGTCGGAGTCAGAATGCTACAGACCGGAAGTACGCAGGTGAACGTGGCAAGACACCTTGGTGTTTCACAGTCTGTCATCAGCAGACTGTGGAACCGTTACCGAAATACCGGAGAAGTTGTCGACAGGCCTAGAAGTGGGCGACCAAGAATAACCATCCGTCGTCAAGACTTGATCATCACCAATCATGCTCAACGAAACAACACCCAAAGTGCTACCCGGTTGAGACAACACCTCCAACGGGTAGCAGGGGTTCAAGTCTCCGCCCAGACCATCCGAAACCGGTTGCACGACGCTCAGGTGAGCGCCTTTAGACCGCGGATAGTGTTGCCTCTCACACCACGCCATCGCCAAGCAAGAAGCGCCTGGTGCCGCATCCACCAACGATGGACCAGGCGCCAATGGGGTGACGTGATGTTTTCGGACGAATCGAGGTTCGAGCTGGACTTCAACGATGGCAGGGTGCGGGTTTGGAGGCATCGTGGAGACCGTTATCATCAGGACAACATGATTGCTCACCACCGCTTTGGACGGGGCAGCGTTATGGTGTGGGGTGGCATCACCAGCACTGGCAGAACGCCCCTTCATGTGTGCCAGGGCAATGTCAATGGTGTCTACTACCGGGACAACATCATTGATCCTCTTGTTGTGCCCTTTGCACGCCGCCATGGGCTGGGATTCATCTTGCAGGACGACAATGCCCCAGCTCATCGAGCAAATGTCGTCAGGAATCACCTGCAAAGACGGCAGATCAATTCCCTGCCATGGCCATCAATGTCCCCCGACCTGTCCCCTATTGAAAACCTGTGGGGCTTTCTGGGGAGACGTGTCCGGGATGTCGTTCCAGCTCCCCACAACCTTCAGCAGCTGGCCCTTGTCCTTCAGCAGGAATAGGCTGCAATTCCTCAAGCAACCATCAGGCAGCACATCAACAGCATGAGGAGGCGCTGCACAGCCTGTTTGACCGTTAACGGAGGCCCAACCCGTTATTAGAGACTTTCAGAACTTTTGTTATTTTTGAAATGTCACCCTGCTTTGAGGGAAAGCGTGTAAAAAGTCACGTGACTAATTTTGTTGTTGATTGTTGCTTTGAAAATGTTGTTAACATGCTGTTGCATCCATAATGAAATAAAGCAAGTCTCTGATTATAAACGGAATTTGGTTATAGTCTCATTTATATCAATATCCCCTACTTTTTTTGAACACTGTAGTATAAGACCAGTCTCATTTGACACCAGGCTTACAGCATTCGAAAGTATGACAACCATGGTTTTCTCTTGCACCGTTACTGGAGTCCAGTTGTTACAAGAACATGTTAAAAATAAAAATGCCGAACAGCGGTCCAATCTCATGGCGCACGCCACAATTTATCATACATGATTTTTCCAGTGCGTTTTTCAAACAGCATTTTTTTTCATCATAAATATTAATGCAGGGGCGTTTTGTGTGTTTTTCGGTGTTTTAACGGTGTTTTTTGGTATAAAGATACACAGATTCCAACTCTCGGCGAATTGGTCCATTCGCGCCAGCCTGACTATTATCGCATACAATCTAAACTCTTCTTTGCTGCCATGTAGCTCTATGGAGAGGAAGTTTAGAAGAGTTACGTCCCTTGCAATTTGTAGACAAAATAGCCTTGTTCAGAGAGGGCTTCAGCGATTCACAGAGCTGCACAGTGCTTTGCACTGTGAAACGGCTTGTTTCAAGGACGCGTAGCACTGCAAGCGCTGCATGTGGGTTCGGGCGCTTTAGCCGCGCTGCGCATCCTGAGCAAGCTGTTTCACTGCCCAAGCGCTGAGGCAGCGCTGAGTGAATCGCTGAGCCTCCTGAACCAGGCCTGCATGTGGCCGCCTTCCAGTGATCACCTTTAGACCTTGTTTTCACAGAGGTGCAGCAATGTGCAGCGCTGCTCAAGCGCTTGCGCCCGTGAAACGGCTTGTTCATGGACGCGTAGCGCTGCACAGCGCTGCATGGTTTCGGGCTGCACATTGCTTGCGCCTCGTGAACAAGGCGTGAAAAAGGTCATCACTGGAAACCGCACATGAGCCTTGTTCGGAGGCCTCAGGCTCAGCGATTCACAGCGCTGTCTCAGCGCTTGCGCAGTGAAACAGCTTTGTTCAGGATGTCCGCAGCGCTGCAAAGTCGCCGCCCGATCTGCAGTCCGCTTTTGCAGTGCTAACGCGTCCTGAACAACCGTTTTCACAGTGCACGCACTGTGCAGCTCTGTGAATCACGCTGAGCCTCCTGAACAAGGCTATTTTGTCTACAAATTGCAAGGGACGTAACTCTTCTAACTTCTCTCTCCATAGAGCTACATGGCAGCAAAGAAGACGTAGATTTGTATGAGATCTAGTCAGCTTGGCGCGAATGGGACCAATCGGAGAGCTGAATTCTGTGTATCCTTTATACCAAAAACACCGTAAAAACACCGAAAAAACACAACAAAACGCCATGCCCATTAATATTGATGATGAAAAAAATGCTGTTTGAAACGACTGTAAAATCATGTTGATAAATTTGTGGGTGGCCATGAGATTTTGACGCGCTGTTGGCATTTTATTTTTAAACATGTTAAACGGACTCAGTAACTGTGGCAAGAAACCATGTTGTCATACTTTCTAATGCTGTAAGCCTGGTGTCACAGGAGACTGTCTTATACATACAGTGTTCAAAAAAAGTAGAGGATATTGATATAAATGAGACTATAACCAAATTCCGTTTATAATCAGAGACTTGCTTTATTTCATTATGGATGCAACAGCATGTTAACAACATTTTCAAAGCAAAAATCAACAACAAAATTAGTCACGTGACTTTTTACACGCTTCCCCTCAAAGCAGGGTGACATTAAAAAATAACAAAAGTTCTGAAAGTCTCTAATAACGGGTTGGGCCTCCGTTAACGGTCAAACAGGCTGTGCAGCGCCTCCTCATGCTGTTGATGTGCTGCCTGATGGTTGCTTGAGGAATTGCGGCCCATTCCTGCTGAAGGACAAGGGCCAGCTGCTGAAGGTTGTGGGGAGCTGGAACGACATCCCGGACACGTCTCCCCAGAAAGTCCCACAGGTTTTCAATAGGGTACAGGTCGGGGGACATCGATGGCCATGGCAGGGAATTGATCTGCCGTCTTTGCAGGTGATTCCTGACGACATGTGCTCGATGAGCTGGGGCATTGTCGTCCTGCAAGATGAATCCCAGCCCATGGCGGCGTGCAAAGGGATCAATGATGTTCTCCCGGTAGTAGACACCATTGACATTGCCCTGGCACACATGAAGGGGCGTTCTGCCAGTGCTGGTGATGCCACCCCACACCATAACGCTGCCCCGTCCAAAGCGGTGGTGAGCAATCATGTTGTCCTGATGATAACCGTCTCCACGATGCCTCCAAACCCGCAACCGACCATCGTTGAAGTCCAGCTCGAACCTCGATTCGTCCGAAAACATCACGTCACCCCATTGGCGCCTGGTCCATCGTTGGTGGATGCGGCACCAGGCGCTTCTTGCTTGGCGATGGCGTGGTGTGAGAGGCAACACTATCCGCGGTCTAAAGGCGTTCACCTGAGCGTCGTGCAACCGGTTTCGGATGGTCTGGGCGGAGACTTGAACCCCTGCTACCCGTTGGAGGTGTTGTCTCAACCGGGTAGCACTTTGGGTGTTGTTTCGTTGAGCATGATTGGTGATGATCAATTCTTGACGACGGGTGGTTATTCTTGGTCGCCCACTTCTAGGCCTGTCGACAACTTCTCCGGTATTTCGGTAACGGTTCCACAGTCTGCTGATGACAGACTGTGAAACACCAAGGTGTCTTGCCACGTTCACCTGCGTACTTCCGGTCTGTAGCATTCCGACTCCGACCCATCTTTGGTCTTCTCTTAGCCGCTGCATGATTTCAACTGAAGTTTTGACCGACTGTGTGGCTAGAACACACTTGCCAGGAGTGAGTACAGTCAAATTATTCGATTTGCACGTGTTTTTGACGCAGAAAACCTTTGTGTGAAAATGGGGCATTGACCCCAAACTGCCTTGCGTTAATTTACTTTTTTGCACGAGCATCCAAAAACTAGGTCAATGGTGTGAAAATGTAGGGCAATGGGGTGGCTATCCATGACCATCAATAACTAATTCCTGCCTTCTAAGATTCATCTGATTTTTATGCTTCAAACTCAATATCCCCTACTTTTTTTGAACACTGTATGTGTGTCTCTGTGTTTCTGTGTGTCTGTGTGCCTATTTGTCTCTGTGTATCTGTCAGTGATCTGTGTGTGTGTGTGTGTGTGTGTGTGTGTGTGTGTGTGTGTGTGTGTGTGTGTGTCTGCTTGTGTCTCAGTGTGTCTATCTGTCTTTGTCTCTCTCTGGTTAGCACCTGATATAACGGTCGGGGTTGTGTGTGTGGTGTTGTTGGATTTTTGCCACTCTGCTATCCACTCCGAATCCAAAGGGATTCAATTCGAAGTTGATTCAATTCCAAGTTCATTCCATTCCAAGTTCATTCAATTGCAAGTTTCAAGTTTGTGTTTTCAAACCCTGTGCTACCTGCTGTTGCCTGCTAACTAGCAGGGAACCATTGTTTCATCGTGGGGTTTTCTGTGTTTTCTGTGAAAGCATTTTTTTGGGGGGAAAGATAGGTACACCGACACTCTGGACTATTTATCGTTGTGACGCTGTGAACCCCAAGTAACTTTCAGTGGTCTTGGTGCGGTGCCGTCCAGTGCTTGAGTAGGTGAACTGTTCTGTGCATGACTTGTTTTCGTACGCTTGTTTGATTTGCAGTTAAATCTTTTGTGCATAACTTGTTTGGGAAATTACATGGTTAGCTGTGGTTGTGTAGAAGGGAGTGAGGTTGCCCTTTCTCCTGGTAAAATGTTGTTCTTGTTATTGCTACCTTGTTTTGTCCTTCATTAGTTGGCGAGTGGGTAGGCAAGTCCCTCTAAACAAGCATATGTGCTGTGAAAGTGACAGAAAGGACTATGAATGGTGTGAACTATGTATGTGAACACAAGGATTAACATGTGAGTGTGTGTGTGTGGACGGGGGGGGGGGGGGGGGGGGGATGCATGCGTTATGCGTTGATGATCGTGTATGTGTGCTGTGTGAGTGTGGTTGTTGATGTGCATGCCTGTCTCTTGTTGGTCTTTCCTGTGATTGTGTTGTGATGCAGGATGAAGAACATGATGGGGGGTGGGGTGGGGTGGGGTGGGGAACTTGTCCATGTGTTATGGTTGAAGATCGGGTATGTGTGATTGCGTGACGATGATTGTTTGATGTGCATGCTTGTGTCTTTTGTTCCCTCTGTGATTACTTGTTGCGGTGTAAAATGTTTCTCTATTAAGTTGAATTGCCTATGAAGTAGCGCTAAATGGGTCCTACCTTATTGTGTCTTTCTGTTTACTATTTCTGACGCGCGTGTTCAGTATGTATATTTACTTGAAGTAACATGGTGTTATTACATTTGCTAGAGTAATAAAGTATGATACAATTGCATGCTATCTTATTTTATGGCCTATGCTTAGTGTGTGGACTCCATAACTTGAGCGATGTGATTGAGTTAATGTTGAACTTCTTCTATGTTTCTGTTTTTGTATGTATGTATTATGTTTTTGCCACCTACAAAACGAATTTCCTTGTACGATGAGAACAATAAAGTATCTTGTATCTTGTTTTACCATCCAAACAGCCCATACACCCGGCTGTCTGTCAGTCTGTGTGTGTGTGTGTGTCTGTGTATGTGTCTGTGTGTGTCTGTCTGTGTGTGTGTGTGTGTGTGTATATCTGTGTGTCTGTCTGTGTGTCTGTCTGTGTGTCTGTGTGTGTGTCTGTCTGTGTGTTTGTGTGTGTGTCTGTCTGTCTGTCTGTCTGTCTGTCTGTCTGTCTGTCTGTCTGTCTGTCTGTCTGTCTGTCTGTCTGCCTGCCTGTCTGTCTGTCTGTCTGTCTGTCTGCCTGTCTGCCTGCCTGCCTGCCTGCCTGCCTGTCTGTCTGTCTGTCTGTCTGTCTGACTCACTCTCTCTCTCTCTCTCTCTCTCTCTCTCTCTCCCTCTCTCTCTCTCTCTCTCTCTCTCTCTCTCTCCAGAATGGAGGTCACACGCTATTGATCGGCTGCAGTTCCCTCCTGAGAGGAAGGCGATTCCTGAGCTGAGTTCTGGTGATGAAAAGTTAATGCAAGGTTCGCCCTCCTGTCTTCGTGTGTCTTGCTCTCACCTCTCCCTAATCTCCTGCCCCTCCTCGTTTGCATGCGTTGCTTCATCTGCTCACCCTTTGTATTTATCCCTCCACATGTACCTCCTCTCCCTCTCTTTCTCATTGCCTTTGTCTGTCTCTCACTTTGTGCCTAAGTCCCTGTTTCTGCCTCTGTCTCTTTGTATGTCTGTGTGTGTGTCTGCCTGTGTATCTGTGTGTCTGTCTGTCTCTTTGTCTGTCCGTGTGTCTTTCTGTGTATGTATGTTTGCGTGCATGTGTGTGTGTGTGTGCGTGTGTGTGTGTGTGTGAGTGTGTGTGTGTGTGTGTGTGTGTGTGTGTGTGTTCGTAAGGTCAAGACAGAGCCATCAGTTCTATTGGAACAGGTACAAGCGTCCTTCCCTCAGGACTATGGCGCCCGTTGGACATGATGGCCACAGGAAAGAGGGGAAGAATCTTTGATCAAACATCGTCTGTGTCATTGACCAATACTACTTTTTATGACTTCTTGAAGTCTCAGCTCAAACAAGGCTATGAACCATTATTTTCCTGCCCCTCTCCTCGAGATGACAGCGTGCGTGTCTGCAGACTAAGAGGGTTATCTCGACGCAGTTCTGTCTTGTTGCCCTACGGAACTAACATAACGTGGAACAGGGAGCTTGGCAGAGAACGACTACTCCAAACAGCCCATCATCCCAAATGGGCGACACTAGGGGAAGGATTAAAGCAACATGGCCACCTCCAAACCTGAAAATCGATGGGCAGCGGGGGACGCAGGGGGAGTCAATTGCAGGCCCGGGGAGATAGAGATAACAGTGCCGGGCAAGGAGGCAAAATGGGCCCTGGCGGCTCTAAACTGTAATTTCCAGCCTTGGCGTGCAAGTCCAGGCGAGTGCATAGATCAGGGGTCTGGGTGTTGGTTCCAGTTCGCACGCCAAAGTCAGCAGTCTGCAGGATTGCGTGCAGCCTGTGTTGTGTGATTCCTCCCTTCCAAGCTCAAGTGGTGTTGGTCCTTTCAAGAGCAGCAACCCTGGCTCAGACGGCCATGAGTGGCACATGGGTGCATTAGGGAGGCAACTGAAAGCAATGAGGGTGCTGGGACGTGTCCTGGGGAATGGAGTTTCACAGCCCATGAAGACGTCTTAACTTTTCTCTGCGTCCAAACCGGAGCAAAGTCAGCAAAACGCTTCTCTTTTCTCACAGCGGAAATCTGCTTGTCTTTGGTGTGCTCCCAAACCGTGACAATGCTGAAAACGATGAGTGTGACTGAAAAGTTCCCTCAACAAAACATGCAACGCCAGATAAATTTCTTGGTCGTACATTAGAACAAAGAAACGTTCAAACGGACAATGGGACGCAAGATAAATAGAAGGCGCACACTTTCTGCTCAAATGATTTTGTCTGCAGCACTTGATAACAGGATGTACTAACAAAAGGGGCAAATAAAAGTGTTCTCAATTCCTTTAATCCTTGGGAAAGCAAAGGCATTTTATTTAACACTGTTCAATAGTCTAGTGTTGCCTTTTACGGCAGATTTCGAGAAACAATTTAAACTCGTTTTTAAACGTGTGAGAACAATTAAGTTCATGCTTCCATTTAGTTTTACTGCGACCAAAAAATAAATCATGTAGCCGTTTTTCCTTGCTATGATTTGGCATGCTTCGAGAGACTTCGTCACGCAATGAGTCCCAACATTAATCACGAGAGAGAGAAAAACTCCTCATTCTCTCATTATAACACAAGCGACATCTGATTAAGCTTTTATAAATCTGCCAAAGCCTTCTAAGCTGAGACCAGGGTGCAGGGGGCCAATGAAACTCGTGGCGAGGTAGCGATTTGGCTACCAGTGGCTGGGTCGGTCGGGAAGGACACACACGGTGTACCAGTAATGATGAAGAGTGGCTGCCAAGCCCTCGCCTGTAGATGATTACTTCTCATCTCCCAGCACCAAAGGTATCTCTCTCCTGGAGTATCCTTGAAGTTCCTGGGAGCTGCCTCGCGCTTGTCGCAGAGTGCAGTTCCTCATGAACCCACGGTGGGAGACCGCAGCGTGCTCTGACAGGCCTCCTTTCCCCGTGACGTCACTTCGGCGCTGCACCGCTGATTCAGTCTCTTGGTTGGCCCACAATATAACCTGCACATCCACACACACAGCTATGCTGTTGTAAAACTTAGCTTCCGGGAGAAGGAAAAACAGAAGCAGGGGGAGGTTTAGAAGAGGGACGGAGAGAAGGGGGAAAGAGGAGGAGGGAAAAGGGAGAGAAGGAAGGAGGAACATGAAGGAGGAATAAGGAGAAACAAGGAACAAGGGAGAGGAGGAGGAGGAGGAGGGGGGGGGGGGAGAAGAAGGAAGGGGGGGCGGAGGGGGGGAGGGGGAGGGAGGGAGGGAGGGAGGGAGGGAGGGAGGGAGGAGGAGGGAGGAGGAGGGAGGAGGAGGAGGAGGAGGAGGAGGAGGAGGAGGAGGAGGAGGAGGTGTAAGAACAGGTGTAGGAAGAGGTGTAGGAAGAGGTGTAGGAAGAGGTGTAGGAAGAGGTGTAGGAAGAGGTGTAGGAAGAGGTGTAGGAACAGGTGTAGGAACAGGTGTAGGAAGAGGTGTAGGAAGAGGTGGAGGAAGAGGAGGAACAGACGGAGAACATGAGATAAACATAGGGAAGACAGAAGGAAGGAGGGAAAAGAGAAGGAGAAAAAGAAGGAGGAAAAATAGGGTGAGAAGGAGAGGTAGAAGAAGAAGCAAACGAAGGAGGAGATAGAGGAGGAGCAGAACAGCACGAAAAGCAGAAGCAGCAAAAGGGA
>JAWQFJ010034049.1:0-10000 GCA_034096865.1 Theodoxus fluviatilis
TTATATTTGTTGCAAATTCCTTAATAAAACTGGTTTGTATGTATGTATGTATGTATTGTATGTATGTATGTATACATGTATGTAATTTATAGAGCGCCTGAATTGAGCACTTCTGCTGCTCTTCGGTACTTTACACAACAGCATATTGTCGTTTCAGTCTTGGAAGAGGAAGATCTTTAGGCCTCTTTTGAAGCTGGACAGAGATGGGAGCTCTGAGTGCTTCTGGGAGAGAGTTCCACAGCCTCGGAGGGTAGCAACAAAAGCTCTGTCTCCCCATTTTTTGGACTTCACTTGGGCACATCTGAGGAGAACACTATGGGTCGATCTGAGATCGCGGGCTGGTTAATAAATACAGATTGACCAGGCCACATAGGTACGATGGCATATTTTCCTCTTTGAGACATTTGTAGACGAGCGTGCAGATCTTGAAGACAATACTCTTGTGGATGGGTAGCCAGTGCAGATCTTTGAGTACTGGGCCGATGTGTTCCGTCTTCTTTACTCTTTTCACCATTCTGGCGGCACAGTTCTGTATGCGTTGAAGCTTGCAGAGTGTCTTTTTGGGGGGGCCCTGTAGTACAGAATTGCAGTAATCCAATCTGCCAATTATCAGTGCATGAACCACTTTCTTTGTGGCTTTCTCTGATAAAAACTTTTGAATTTGGCCCACTCTATGGAGATGATAAATGCAGGACCGGCAGACAGAAGTGACATGGTGACGGTCAGTGAGTTCTAGCTTTCTATCAAAGACAACACCAAGGTTACGGGACGATTCCGAGGGCACGATGACTGCGTCACCCAATCTGACTTGGACAGGTGGCATTCGAGCCAGCATATGGTGGGAACCGATAACAATGACCTCAGACTTGTCTTCATTGAGCTATAAGAAATTGTTTTTCATCCAAGGTTTTACCTCCCGCAGGCAACTTTCCAGTCGGAAAGTATGTGTATGTAATTCTGTCTGTGCATAAATGAGTATACTTGGTGAGCATCTACCATGCACCTAGCCCTCTGTGTAACTGTATTACTAGCTTTGATTCAACATCTATGCTGAGCCATGGCAAAAACAAGAAATATTTACGGGAACTTCCCTTTCCTTCAAATGTGTCTAATACATATAGCAGTTCCTCACAGTCACCCCACCCCACCTCCACCCCACCCCACCTCCTCTTGCATACATGATCAGCTTCTCAGTCTCTACCCCAATGTTGAAATTTTGTCTTTGACAGAGAGAGAAAGGCAAGCAGGCTTTGGGGTTTGACCATGTTCCAGACACAGTGCAGTGGTTCTAAACTTCTATCCCTGGGAAAGGAAAAGATCTGGCTTTATTTATAGGATTCATGGCCAGAATGAAGTGGACAATGAGAGTATTACAATACCACCATCAGACTCCTAGAGATGCAAGTAGTAAGGTGTGTGTGTGTGTGTGTGTGTGTGTGTGTGTGTGTGTGTGTGTGTGTGTGTGTGTGTGTGTGTGTGTGAGTGTGTGTGTGCGATTGCACGTGTGTGCATGTGTGGGTGTGAGTGTGTGTGTTTGCACGTCTGTGCATGTGACTGAAAATGTGTGCATGTGTGCGTGCATGAGAGAGAGAGAGAGAGAGAGAGAGAGAGAGAGAGAGAGAGAGAGAGAGAGAGAGAGAGAGAGAGAGAGAGAGAGAGAGAGAGAGAGAGAGAGAGATAGAGAGAGAGAGAGAGTTATTGGGTGAGTGTGTGTGTGTGGGGGGGGGGGAGGGGGGAGGAAGTGTGCTTGTGGGTGCTCAAATGTGTGTGTGCTTACTTGTGTGTGTGTGTGTGTGTGTGTGTGTGTGTGTGTGTGTGTGTGTGTGTGTGTGTGTGTTTGAATGTGCATACATACATGTGTGAGAGTGAGTGAGTGAGTGAGTCTGCAGAAATGCCAACCTCTCTGAACTCTTATTACTATATTAGGAACAAATAGGACATTTGTCCAGAACATTTTCAATTTGTCAGGAACACACAGACCCTAAATAGCACTAGCATGTACGTATACATACAAACAGCATGCAAAGAAGTATTTGAACGTGCACACAGTAGAATTCACATTTGTGTGCCCCAAGTTGAACAGCACAATATAAATGACAACGGCTGTTTTCGGTGTAACTTAACCAAAACATTTGAACATTACTGTCACTGCTTCTCCGCTGTTACAGCTAAATCCCCATCGCTAGGTCGCTTCGCCCATTCAGAACTACATCCTTTGTCAAAACACGTTTTGCTGTGAAGCAGAGAAAATCAACGAAAACCAGACACAGTTGCAACTGCAAAATCTGAAAATGCCAATGGTGCAGCAGAATAACTTAATAAGTCAGAAAAACAGAATAGCCCACGTGACACTCAAGTATGCCTTGCCCATTCCTGAAACATCTTCAGTATGTCAGTACTGATGATACACTCGTCATCTCATGTCGCCGTGCATCCGTATGTAGTGTTCAACTGTTGTCTGCTGGTCCTGTGACAAGTGATGACTACGTGCACGGTGCACCACTAGCCAACAGGATCCCAACCTGCACTTAAATGTCTTACTCTTAATCATAGAAGACAGCCATCAGACTCGGACTCTTGAACATATCCAATACTTGACTGACGTCAGCTCCAACACAAATGTCGTAAAATGTGGCTGCAAGTCAGATGCCCACCCGATTTATAGACTAAAACATGTGATTGCTTTCACTATGATAACAGGTTATTTTCGAAGTGCCATGCCGCATGCGCGGAGCCCGATTCAATGGCGAATTTTCTCGATCGAGCACATCAAGTTCAACTCAAACAACAGCAGTGCAACGATGCAAAATGATAACCAAAATACATAGATACCTCCTTTCTCTTCTCCTTGGGGATTCTCGACCAGCTGGCATTTTCAAGCGCACTGTATTTATCCAAACGTTAGACTCCGCCTGCACTCAATCCGCCATATACGTGTGAAGCACAGAGCCAATGGGGCACTTGGCGTGGCGCGTTAGTTGTGACTCTATGAGGCTAGTTTCGAATATTTTCAAAGTTCTCTTAGTCGACATTTTAATGTACATAAAGTGTAAAATATTCATTAACAATTATAGTGATGTCTTTCGAACGTTTCTATTCCACGGTATCCGAAGTGTCTATTCATTAGCTGCTGTCTGTAGCGGCCATGTAACGACCCAAAGTATGAACCGACCCAAAGAATGAACCGAAAATCGTCGCAGAGTTATCTGCCCGGCTCTCTCTTTATGCGATTTACCGCTCCTGCACCTGTTCTTCGCATGGAATATATCCCGACAAACGACGCATTAGTTGCTTTACGAGTTTTTGTGTTTTTGGTGCATTTGTGTCGTTTAACACATAATGTAGCGTTCAAAAAAGTTTTTTCCCGTGAAAAGCCGTCTCCCCTGCCGGAAATAATATGGGAGTCACCTCCCTGTAGTCTATTTGTAGTCTGGTTTTATAAAACGCGACCGTTGACTGACTTGGCACGCCCGGGGAGTTATGCTAAGATCCGGCCGCGTAAATATATCTGCGTTTTGTGACAAACGTCTTGCTCGGCGGTACTGTACTCCATGCACCTTAACGGTGCGCGTGATTCGGGTGTAATCTTAAGCTAAACGACGTTCCGAATGTTTCCGACTTCGACCGTTTCAGCAGCGCCAATAAACGTCGTTTAGCTTAAGATTACACCCGAATCACGCGCACCGTTAAGGTGCATGGAGTACAGTACCGCCGAGCAAGACGTTTGTCACAAAACGCAGATATATATACGCGGCCGGATCTTAGCATAACTCCCCGGGTGTGCCAAGTCAGTCAGGCGGAGTGGCGGGTGCAGTCTCTTTTTAGAGTCGAATTATTAAGAGTACCGGGCAGATAACTCTGCGACGATTTCCGGTTCATACTTTGGGTCGGTTCATACTTTGGGTCGTTACAGGCCATGTAGCGGCCAAAACAGTAACCTGGCCAAAACAGTAACCGGAAGTCATCGCAGAGTTATCTGCTCGGCTCTCTCTTTATGCGATTTACCGCTCCTGCACCTGTTCTTCGCATGGAATATATCCCGACAAACGACGCATTAGTTGCTTTACGAGTTTTTGTGTTTTTGGTGCATTTGTGTCGTTTAACACATAATGTAGCGTTCAAAAAAGTTTTTTCCCATGAAAAGCCGTCTCCCCTGCCGGAAATAATATGGGAGTCACCTCCCTGTAGTCTATTTGTAGTCTGGTTTTATAAAACGCGACCGTTGACTGACTTGGAACGCCCGGGGAGTTATGCTAAGATCCGGCCGCGTTAATATATCTGCGTTTTGTGACAAACGTCTTGCTCGGCGGTACTGTACTCCATGCACCTTAACGGTGCGCGTGATTCGGGTGTAATCTTAAGCTAAACGACGTTGTTTGGCGCTGCTGAATTGGTCGAAGTCGGACACATTCGGAACGTCGTTTAGCTTAAGATTACACCCGAATCACGCGCACCGTTAAGGTGCATGGAGTACAGTACCGCCGAGCAAGACGTTTGTCACAAAACGCAGATATATTTACGCGGCCGGATCTTAGCATAACTCCCCGGGCGTGCCAAGTCAGTCAACGGTCGCGTTTTATAAAACCAGACTACAAATAGACTACAGGGAGGTGACTCCCATATTATTTCCGGCAGGGGAGACGGCTTTTCACGGGGAAAAACTTTTTTGAACGCTACATTATGTGTTAAACGACACAAATGCACCAAAAACACAAAAACTCGTAAAGCAACTAATGCGTCGTTTGTCGGGATATATTCCATGCGAAGAACAGGTGCAGGAGCGGTAAATCGCATAAAGAGAGAGCCGGGCAGATAACTCTGCGATGATTTCCAGTTCATACTTTGGGTCGGTTCATACTTTGGGTCGTTACAGGCCAAAATAATTTCCCGGCCAAAATAATATCCGGAAGTCATCGCAGAGTTATCTGCGAGGGACGTGCTGAAAATTCAACTCTAAAAAGAGACGGCACCCGCCACTCCGCCTGACTGACTTGGCACGCCCGAGGAGTTATGCTAAGATCCGGCCGCATATATATATCTGCGTTTTGTGACAAACGTCTTGCTCGGCGGTACTGTACTCCATGCACCTTAACGGTGCGCGTGATTCGGGTGTAATCTTAAGCTAAACGACGTTTATTGGCGCTGCTGAAACGGTCGAAGTCGGTAACATTCGGAACGTCGTTTAGCTTAAGATTACACCCGAATCACGCGCACCGTTAAGGTGCATGGAGTACAGTACCGCCGAGCAAGACGTTTGTCACAAAACGCAGATATATTTACGCGGCCGGATCTTAGCATAACTCATCTGGCGTGCGAAGTCAGTCAGGCGGAGTGGCGGGTGCCGTCTCTTTTTAGAGTTGAATTTTCAGCACATCCCTCGCAGATAACTCTGCGATGACTTCCGGGGTAACTTTTGGTCGGGGGTAACTTTTGGCCGCTACAAGCCCATTCTGTGAACCCGAGTCAGTAGTGACTCGCACAGTTCGCAATGAATGAGTAATAGACTTGACCCTTCGCATTACAGCATTGCGCCAAAAATAGTTCATTCTGATACTATTTTTTTTCCTCAAATTTTTACAGAAATCATTCAGATGTCAAAACTTGTTTCCATTTCAACACAAACATTTTATTTTATCAAATAAATGCTTAATTGTTTATTGCCTCAACAAAAGTAAGTTATGAGTTTTGTGCGAAATGGTCTTAGAACTACTTTAACGGCGTATGTCAGGGAGCAGATCGACTACCCCACAAACCTCTCGTGTGACCCTCATGAAAATTTCTGACGAAATCCTCCCATACGAGATGTCAACTGTGCTAGATACTGTTTTGCCGGTGTGGCGAAATAAGTTTTCTGCTGCGATGAGATTTCTGACGGACTCAGTGTGCATGCGCAGATTTCTGACGGGCTCAGTGCGCATGCGCAAACATGCGACACAGTTTCTGCCGCGATGAGATTTCTTCATTCTTCCAACGACTGCAAAGCGAGCACGTGTGTTTTCATTATTAAACGATTTCTTTTTGCAACAGAAGAAACATATTGCAGCAGAAGAAATCTGATTGCAGGAGAAGAAATCTCATAAATGGGAGCTGATCGCAAAATAAATCTGACCGCAGCATCAGAAAGCTGACCGCAGCAGACCGTCAGAAATCTCATCGCAGCTGAAAACTCATTTCGTCACACCGGCATACTAAGTCTCTAGTGGACTAGAATGGAGTCAGCCTCGACTGTGCCCTAGATCTTCTTTCTCACATTGTTTGTTATGAAATGAACTGCCTGAATTTGAGAGTTCTAGGTCACTTCTCCACAGGTCTTTTTCTCCGCTGCAATTTCTACCCCGGTCTCTTCTCTCTTTGTCCGTTTTTCCCCAGATTATTTCTCCTCCGAGGTCTGTTCAAAAACCAGACGTTTCCACTGCGATTAGTGATCCCCCCCCCCCTAAACATCCTCGTCCTCTAAATGGGGTACCACTGTAAGGGTGGTTGACTGTGAGGGAAGTAGCTTACGTACGTTATTTCCAAGCATGTACTTGAATACCAGTATTTCATTTGCACTTTTATATTCACATCGACCTACGTTAACGTTAGGCCTATCATCTGCACGCATAAGGAAACTGTTTTGTTTTTTTTGCAACTTTTCAACTACTATATATAACGGATGTTCCAGTTGTGCTCTTTTACGTTCCTGATCAGACCACTGTTGCAATGTCCCCACCACATACATATCAACTATCCGTCTGTACAAAAGCCTCCTATAGTGTGTTTGGTGTGATACGAGAAGTCCTATCAGATGCAGAACCATCTGAGAAATTCAGCATCTCCAACGGCGTGAAGCAGGGCTGCGTCCTTGCTCCCGTCCTCTTCAACCTCTTCTTTACCGAAGTGCTGCTGTGAGCTGTTAGTGATCTCAATCTTGGTATCTACATAAGACATCGTCTGGACGGATCACTGTTTGATCTGAGGCGCCTCACGGCGAAGACCAAGACAGTGGAAAGATTGATTACAGAGGCCCTGTTTGCGAACGATTGTGCCTTGATGGGTCACGAGGAGAACCACCTTCAGGTGATAGTCGACAAGTTCTCCAAAGCGTCCAGAGTGTTTGGACTGGAGATCAGCATCAGCAAGACGGAGACCCTCTTCCAGCTTTCTCCAAACAGCATTCCGCACTCGCCATGCGTCACCATTGATGGCACGCAGCTGAGGAATGTTGACAATTTCCCATACCTGGGCAGCAAAATTTCCTATGACGGATCCCTCGACAATGAGATTGCAGCGAGGATCCAGAAAGCAAGCCAGACACTAGGGAAACTCCGAACCAGCTGAGTCAGTCTTGCAACGCAGAGCCATCCGCCTCTCAACCAAACTCAATGTGTTCAAGGCAGTGGTCCTCACTTCACTGCTCTATGGTTGCGAGACATGGGCCCTGTACCACAGGCACATAAGTGCCGTGAACAATTCCACATGCGCGCCCTGCAGTCAATCATGCGGATATTCTGGCCGGACCGCGTCACCAACCAGGAGGTCCTTGACAGAGCCGGCTCCACTAGCATCAAAGCCAAGATCAGCAATGCCCAGCTTAGATTTTCCAAGCATATCATCCGTATGCAGGAGTCCAGAATCCCCCGGCAGCTCTTCTATGGCGAGTTGGCACAGGAAGGTCGGAACCAAGGAGGCCCAAAGAAAAGATACAAGGACAAACTCAAGGCAAACATCATCTGGGCAAACCTCCAACCACGGCACCTTGAGGCCACTGCTGCCGACGGAACCCTCTGGCGTGCCACCACCCGAAAAGCTGCAAAAGCTTTTGAAGGTGGCCGCCATTGTCATCTTGAAGCTGCGCGAGCAAGGCGACACAGAGCTGCTACAACCTCTGTCCAGACCGGTGTTCCTTGCCCCACCTGCAGCCGCCTGTGCATCTCGGAGTTTGGACTTCGGAGTCATACGCGCATCCATAGATGATGGCACAGCACGTCGTCTTCTTCGACACCCGGGAGACAATCAAGAAGAAGAAGGGTGTTACGGGTAAAGA
This sequence comes from Theodoxus fluviatilis, assembly GCA_034096865.1. Classification (NCBI taxonomy): domain Eukaryota; kingdom Metazoa; phylum Mollusca; class Gastropoda; order Cycloneritida; family Neritidae; genus Theodoxus; species Theodoxus fluviatilis. The sequence continues at coordinate 8,027 of JAWQFJ010034049.1, forward strand.
TTAGACTCACGGAGTTTCTTTCCGCTATTCATAAGGGGCGTGTAACTAGGCAAAATTAAGACTTGATGCAGGGGCGGATGAGGGGGGGGGGGGGGGGGGTTCTGGGGTTTCCGGACCCCCCCCCCCCCCAGCCAAAAATAAAGTTTTACTTTGAGTGTCAATTTTGGGGGTATTCTTCAGTAACAAAATCTGCTGCCTGAAACTGGCAATGATCATCATCAGAATTCACCAAGACTTGCACCATATCTTCGAATCCTGGTTTTTCAAAAAATTGTTCCGCAGGGAGGGCATGCCCACGGATCCCTGCCCCCCCCCCCCCCCCTCCTTAAAAAATTTTTGGACCCCCCCCCCCCCCCAACAAAAAAAAAGAACTGATCCGCCCCTGTTGATGTGCTCATGTTCTGGTGTTTGTGATCGATGACCTTACATAGCTACAAAGGCTGAAATTGAAAGACCATAAAACTCCATTTATTTCTTTATCTATCATCTCCGTCTGACCTTTCACCGTGCGAATGGTGAATGAACGCACGGTGTGGATTGGAATGAAGCGAATGTGTGCGTGTGATGTGTGTAAGTGTGTATGAGTGTGAATGTGTGAATGCGAGTGTGAGTGTGTATGTGTGCGTGTGAATGTGTGTATGCGAGTGTGAGTGTGTATGTGTGCGTGTGAATGTGTGAATGCGAGTGTGAGTGTGTATGAGTGTGAATGTGTATGTGTGCGTGTGTGTATGCGAGTGTGAGTGTGTATGTGTGCGTGTGATGTGTTAGTGTGTATGAGTGTGAATGTGTGTATGCGAGTGTGAGTGTGTATGTGTTTGTGTGTATGTGTGTGTGAGTGCGTGTGTATGTGTGCACGCCCGTGTGTGTATGCGTTTATGTGTGTTTGTGTATGTGTATGTGTGTTTTTGTGTGTATGTTTCTGAAAGTGTACGTGTTGTATGTGTGTGTGCGTGTGTGTAGGTGCGTGTGGGCGTGTGTGAGTGTGTCTGTGTATGTGTTTTTTTTAATAAGTGTGTTAGTGCGTGCGCGCGCGTGCGTGTGTGCGTGTGTAAGTGAGTGTGTGTGTGTGTGTGTGTTTGTGTGTGTGTATGTGTGTGTGTGTGCGCGCGAGTGTGCATGCGTGCGTGCTGGGCTTGTGTGTACATATTTTACAGGACAACTATTTCACATGACACCGACACGCCTCGTTCCTACGTCTCCCAACGTTGTTGTCAAGGGATAGCTGCTGTGTGGCCAACTCCACACCCTGTATGTCGTGTCGTGTCACGGTGCACTTCAAAGCACAATCCCTTACAGGAAGGGAGTCGGGCGACGGCAGGGCACCCTGGATCAGAATAACAGGCAGCTATACGCCCATTCTAGTAAACTAGAGATTTCGCCTACCGGCAATACTACTGACTCGGGTTTACAGAATGCTATACGCCATGAGGCTCCGCCTTTGTCCAACAAGCGCGACACACTGGTTGGTTCATTTTTGTGCAAAGTGTTTCTGTCCGAGCTTCACATTGAACCTCGGGCCAGCGCGAGGCGACAATACAGAAAAGGTGTGAAATGGGCAAAGCGACTTAAATGTGTCACACGGGAATTTTTTGCTGTTAAAGGTACTCGACACTAACTACGGAGAACACACATCTTCATGAATGTGAAGGACACACACGGTCTTTTGGGTCCGGACTTGTCCTGCAGTAGCTTTGCAGGCAGCGGGTGCGGCGTTCGAAGCTCACGTGGTCACAGAGTTGCATTCTCGAGCAAGATGCTACGCACGCATTGCTTTTCCTCACCCAGGAGTGAAACGGGTACCTGAGTTGGCTGAGGTAAAAATTACGTATAATAACATAAGCCAGATCATCTGCAGCCTTGTTGGATGTTGGCCAGGAAGTTGAGATGGAATTGGCGTGATGCTAAAAATAGCCCGGTGACCAGGGGATGAAGGTGGGCAACGTGAACACGCATCAACGGGTGAAAAGGCTCAAT
>JAWQFJ010034051.1:0-17500 GCA_034096865.1 Theodoxus fluviatilis
CCCTTCCAGGTGGGTAGTAACCGGCCGTGCCCTCTGACCCAAGTTACTAAAATTAACGCCTAGCGTCCGTCCTTAACGTACCAGTCAAAGACAAATGAACAATTTAGGATTCTTCATTCTTTCCTTTTCACTTCCCTTGCGCAATCTTGCGACACTCTCTCTCTCGCTCTCTCTCTCTCTCTCTCTCTCTCTCTCTCTCTCTCTCTCTCTCTCTCTCTCTCTCTCTCTCTCTCTCCCTCCTTTAATTATTAACATGCTGCAATTTGTTTTTCCACATCTTTCATAAAAGATACAAATACATCTGTAATAGTGCAGCCGAAGTTATTAAAAACCTCTGTGTCCTTGCAAAGATAACGGCAAAGAGGCTTCAGATGTCCTATCAAGATGTCCATATGTCAGTGCATTATGTGACAATGCCGCCCTGATGAACTTCATATACATGTGGAAACTGTCACGGGTAGAGTTGCAGAGTAATCAAAGGCTGAATACACGTGGCAACATACAACACGAACTACCGACCAAGTTACTGTTACAAATGTCATTGTGTACCTTGAACGATTTTAGGCAAGAGGACTTCAGTTAATCGCTTTTCTGGTTCTATAAAACAAACTCACTTGTCCATTCTCAGTCAGTTAAACGTTGCAGCTACAGAGCGATCACACATGATGCTACAAGATTGGCATCTATTAGTCTAATGTGCAAGGTACCTCTGAATTTGCTTTTCTGATGTACGAGTACTTAATTCATCACACTTACTCATAACACTTAACAAAAACTCGACAGCAATCGAAAAAGAGATCGGCGAATGCGAGAAACCGACTTCAGAGCTAGTTGCCTGAGTAGCGTCCATGATAGGAGGAGCCTTCGGAATCCTCATGACGTAATATGTATAGTTCGGTGGCTATTTATAACATGTACGTGTAGGAACGGTACACAAATAGTGATACATACATGTAGTCCGTTCTCAGTCGGTTAAACGTTATAACTACAGAGCGATCGCACATGATGCTACAAGAGTAGCATATAATGTGCAAAGTTCCACCTATTTTGCATATCTAATGTACGAGTACTTAACTTACTCATACTTACTCGTAGTACTTAACAAAAAACTTGAATTTAAAAAAAGAGATCGGCGAAATGACATTGGCATGATCGTAGTCAGCAGCCATCTAACTGACACAAAATGTGACAACACACGTCCTTACATATTTCGTTTGTAATCTACCTCTTTTTCATTCGTAAATGGCACTTTTCACTGAAAGAAATACGCTTGGAGAAAAAACTAAGCAATGAACAAAAAAATAATACACGTAAACGGGCGTGAACGCTCACACACACAGACCAACACACACGTGCATGCTCAACCAAACCCAGATGGACAGAAAGTCAGATGGAAAGATGAACAGATTCATGAGCGAACGTGCCCAGAGAAAAAAAAAGGGGGGGGGAGGGGCGGGGGGAGGTGGGCGGGGGGACCTGCCAGACACAAAGACACAGACTGAAAGTTTACAAAAGGAGATAACGAGTTGGAGAGATGGAGAACAAACCGATGACAACGCTACCAGGCAGAAGTGCACAGTCATTCTTCGTGAAATGGATGGAATGATAGATGCGTGGATGGAGTTTTACAACCTAGCAGCCTTTGTTGGATATATGTAAGCAATTGGTTACGAAAATTCATTAGAGCTACTTAGAAAAAGAGTAAGTCAAATCACGATATTCCTAGTTATTATCCTCTGACGAATCGCGTAGGCAGACATGGTTTGTCCATTCTTACCCCCATACCACAGGGGGATCTTTGTGAGCACAATGAGTCAGTTTTGGTCTCACTTTAATCACACACCATAACATCTTCTCTCCAGTACCGATGAACGCGCCGTGCCTTATACTACCAAAGATGATAAGTTACTTATCATCTTTGGTACTACAGGGTCAAGCTCTGAGTTCATAGAACTGCCTGACCTATTATAGTATTAAACAGCGTCTCGGATAGGAGACGTCAGTACTATACGTGTAGCAGTGCACGCAGTCTAAACACTCTGCATTGTTAAAGCCAGCCTGCTATCAGAGAGGAACATTAGGAGGGCGATCTCACAAGCTTAAGCAGTGCAGGCACGGATGCACATTGAAGTATCACGTCGAGATATTTCTGGCCACTACAAGCTCTGACTGAAGGTCTTTAAACAGAGTTAGAAGCAATGGCAGATGAATCTGTCGCCATTATAATAGACAACGGATCGGGTAGGTGCAAGGCAGGATTTGCTGACGACTTAAGTCCGAGAATCAATTTTCCATCTCTTGTGGGCAGACCTAGATTCCAGGTAAGACATGCTCCGTCATCTTTTCTTTCAAGAATGTATTTATTCATCCCAATGGTTTTATATATCAGAGCGTGTCTAATGTCTCGGCGCGAAACTTGTGACGTCTATGACGTAATCAGTTTGTGCGTGGCGGACAAAATGCCCGCCAGTTTGCGTACAATGCAAGCCATTCGCTACTAGACCTATGTGCCAGAGTAAAATTTATCACGCCGCACCTGACAGTCATCCACCAAAGTTTGTTTTTCATTGTTTAAAGTAGCGAATACATGCACGTTTGTATCACTTATTCACTGTTTCAGTCAAGACGAAAAAAAGCCGCACGAATCCGAACTCGCAGACACTGACACTGACTGAGTCAATCCTGGAGTAGACTATACGGCGACTGCGAGTCAGCTTTTAAGTACAATCATTCCCTTTGAAAGACATTCACGAAATTTTAGCAAAACGACAGACAATATACGCAAATTTCTGCCTCACTTGTCATTTAGTCAAAGAATAATGAGAATTTAGGCGATGTGGCAACTTCCAAAACGGCAAACTTTCGCGCTCAGCTTAGTTCTTTGTAGTCGGTGCATATCGTCGTCCTTCGTCGGCATACATGCCTCATATTGACAGATAACCGAAAATGGAGTCGGGTTTTATATCGCTCCGGAGCTCGAAGGCTTGATGCACACCATCTCTCCGCAAGGTGGCTGAAAACAAGTCACAGACATCGCGTAAGGAAAACGGCAGCCAATCGGCGCGATATGTTGTCCATTGTGGTAATGTTTACTTCTTTCCGATTATTCATGGTTTCAAAGCCATCAAAAGAAACGACGAATGCATTGCCAACACGGCCATGCACGCTTAAATAAAAAACTGAGCGCGAAACGCGTATTTCCGCCAGAGAAAAGTCCGCCTGAAATGTGTAGCACGTGAACCAACTGCCTACTACTGGCGTCCTTTTCACTTTTCCATAAACTGTGCTAGACATTCAGTTCTACAGTAGCTATCATTTTCTCCTCCCTACTCTGTACTTAAATACTTTGCAGTCCGGTTAGTTAAAATTTTGATTCATGCTTCGTTGTGTTGTCCTGTGTGGCTTTGTATTCAACCGCTATATTCTGCTCTTTCTGATTTGCTCAGTACTACATTAGACAGAAACTACTGTGGAATTTAAGTGACATAGTTAAAAAAAAATGATGAAGGGCAGTATGTGCAGTTTGGAATATCATGTAAACGAGCTGGTTTACTAGTTCCTTTTTGCAATGCATATTGCCGTATTAGATTCACTTTCGGACATTTGCATCCTATGCAAACAGACGAAGACAGACGGCTCTCAGAAGATGGTCTAACAGACACACAAACTAACAAACACATACACACAAACACACACAAATACACACACACACACACACGCACACACACACACACACACACACACACACACACACACACACACACAAATATTATGAAAATATTCGACACGCATTGCTTCGGATTCTAAAGAGACCTCGGGTTCATGAAGCACTATAATAAGTGAACCAAACACGTCCCCACTCATGCTAAGGGCACACGTGCGTGCCCCAAGGGTATTTCTATCACTCTGGACACCAAGGAGTTCGGATTTTCCAAGACTCCGACATACTCATATCACAGCCAATCTCTTTTATCTTTGGCCTCACAAAGGAGACTCCGAAAATTCCCTTTTCAGGGCCACGAAAAAGATCACTAAAGAACACGTTGGACTTGCTGGTCACCCACCTATCCCTCAACTAACAAGCACAAACAAACACACTGACAGACACACATACAGACACTCAGACAGACAGACATACAGAGAGAGAGAGTGAGAGAGAGAGAGAGAGAGAGAGAGAGAGAGAGAGAGAAATCGACGAGATTCTGTACTGGAGATGCAAGTATATTAGATAGTAAATTATAAATATACGGAAGACTGCTCACATAACATGTTATACATTGTGTGTTGACACGAGAATGCTCTACTACTATTCTTCTCTGTATATTTCATGCATTTTGTTTAAACCATCATATGCGGATGTGATCAATGGATTGATGTGATAATGTTTGCTCAATGCTTGAGGTAAATTTACTCATTCTGACACGTTATACAATTTCAGTGTTGCTCGGAATGCACGACTTTGAAAGACTTTTACGTCGGAGATGAGGCTCAGAAAAAGCGAGATGTCCTCACCCTCAAGTACCCCATCGAGCACGGAATCGTCACCAACTGGGACGACATGGAGAAGATCTGGCACCACACCTACAACGAGCTGCGTGTGGCCCCCGAGGAGCACCCCGTCCTGCTGACCGAGGCCCCGCTCAACCCCAAGGCCAACAGGGAGAAGATGACCCAGATCGTGTTCGAGACCTTCAGATGTCCTTACTCTTACGTCGCAATATCAACCGTGCTGACGTTCTACGCGTATGGCGCTTCTACTGGCATCGCAGTGGACTGCGGAGATGGCTGCACCCACGTTGTCCCCATCTACGAGTGGTCCGCTCTTCGTCAAGCAATCTTACGCTGTGATCTGGCGGGCCGAGACCTTAGTGACTACCTGATGAGGTTGCTATTTGAGCGTGGCTACAGCTTCACTACCACGGCTGAGCGAGAGATCGTCCGCAACATCAAGGAGAAGCTTTGCTACGTGGCCCTCGACTTCGAGAAGGAGATGGCCAACGCCGCGTGCTCCCTCTCCCTGGAGAAGACCTACAAACTTCCTGATGGCCAGGTCATCACCATCGGCGATGAGAGGTTCCGATGTTCCGAGGCTTTGTTTCAGCCGTCCTTCATGGGTGAGGTGATGCCTGGCATTCACGAGACTACGCACAACTCCATCATGAAGTGCGACATTGACACCCGAAGGGTCATGTATTCAAACATCTTCCTGTCTGGGGGAACTACCTTGCTCCCTGGCCTGCCTGAGAGGATGCAACAAGAGATCAGTGCTCGGAATCCGTCCGGAAGAGGTGCCGTGGTGACAGCACACCCAAGCAGGCAGCACGCGACCTGGATCGGAGGGAGCATTTTGGGGGGTTTCGCCCACCTGCAGAAGCAGTGGATCACAAAGGAAGAGTACGAGGAGGTCGGTCCATCCATTGTCAGTAGGAAGTGTTACTGACGAACAGGAATGCCTCCATGGTAAAAGCAAGCATAAGATGTATTGTTGTGTTCTTCCATACAATGCAAGTTAAAATTTGGCCATCCGGATTGAAACTGCAACATTCTCTTGTGACAGAGAAGTACAAAGTATACAGCCACATCGTCGCGTAGAAATACTTTAATATGCATCCAGATCCAGCCCACATTACGAAAGCACAGTCATATGTTTATTGAGTACTAAATACGCTCCTCATCTGCCACTCGAATGTAGCGTGTGTACTTTTATGGAATGACGATACCATCAAGTGCGCAAAATTATAATAGCAAGTAAAACTGTCGGCTTATGAACAAATCTGAGCAAGAATAGGATCTACTTTAATCAGTGACATGCATATCAGCATGAGAAAACAAAGTGTCATGCATGACAATGTCGCGAAGATATGTAAGTGTCTAATGTGCATATGCAGGTTAACAAGAGTTTTTGTGTACTCGTATTAATCATGTGACCGAGCACCAGGAAACTGGTCATAAGTTGCTCTGGTTATATCAGCTACAGCAGCCCTGTAGCATCCGTCGGGGTCAACCAGGTGCATTTTCTAATTTGGGTTATTTTCTGCTTCCTTTATCCCTCTAGGATCGATCTGTTTCCGATGAATTGTGCAATTCAACAAATCATAATGCAAAAATAGGTTATATTAGCCCAACTCTCTATTTAAAAAAGGACGATTATGGTTTAATTAGTCCAATAAAGGCTTTTCCCTTGGCGTTATGGCTTGTGGTCATACCGGCGTATCACAAATCACTGCAATACTGTTTCTCTCTACTCTCTTCCTGTAATGGAATTTTCCTCGTGGCGTTGTCTAAGACTAGAAAGCGAATCCGTGGCGACGATATAATTTGAAGTTGGACCAATCAGAAATGCCGTACTTAACCTCATGTCGCAATTTCCTCCAACTTTTTGTTTCATTGCAGTGCTTATTCAGATAGCTGTAATATCCAGAATTTCGAGTTACAGACATATTTTTTAATCATTAGAATGCTTAAACTCCAAACTTTAAAATGATACCATAACTCCCATGAGCCAAAAACCGACTTTGACCTTTTTTTGCTGCTCAGTCACAAATGTGTGCTATCAGCAGCTTTGGAGCGCTCGCAAGTAGAAAACGATAACGAAAAAGAGAAAATGGCTGACCCCAGAAAAAGGGGTGACCCATTTGACTCATTCAGATGATTGTTAGTTTGGCCCGAAATGTTAAAGTGATGATTCTTTGTAATCTGAATCGGCTGCATTTTTCATACCCTGACCCCGAAATAAAAACAATTGGCAAATTTGAGAAAAGAATGGTCAAGCTTCTTTCATGGTTGTAAAATAAAAGTCTGTTCACAAATCCAAATGAGTTGTTGTTGTCGGTATTTGACTGATAATGCTCACATTCTCTAATAGTATACACTGAATCTTTCGTTCAGTGGTCTTTTGAATAGTTTGTCTACTGCACCTCCTGTCTTGTTTGCTTGGGAATCCGGGTTTTCGTTTGTTTGCTTGCTTGTTTGTTTTAAGACCTGGTAGTAGAAATAGTCCTTCAATACCTGGCCTCTGTCAACACATCACGCTAGAAGTCTCTTGCGGTCGCTTGAACTGCAAACTACAAAACAGATCTTTGTGTAGAAAGAGGAGGTCTGTGGCTGAGTGGTTGAAGGTCTTGACCTGCAGTGACTCGCGGCTAGTACGGCGCTTTGTCGCAGAATTGCATCCTCGAGCAAGATGTTTGATTTGCATAGCCTCACCTCAAGCACGAGTGGAGAAGATATATATCAGGGCTGAGCAGGAAAAGAGTGAAAAATACACTTAGCGCATTCATCTGTAGCCTGGTAACATGTTCCCCAAGAAGTTGATGCAATGTTGGAGTTACAAAAAAAGGTATTCCGACGACCAGGAGTAGAACAGTGCGGTGAAAGCATCCTCTAATGAGTAAGGAAAAGCCACTTAAAAAACCACCTGTATCTTTCGCTCCGGAAAAAAAGTTCCATGCAATTACAACATTCGGCCCATGGACACATACATTTACGTCTCAAGTTCTGACAACCATTTCATCCGAATTCTTCTTCTTACTTAATCAAGTGGGTTTTTTAAATCACCTTTATGCTTTCAGTCCTTAAGTGTTTATCTGTTTAACTTCCAGGATGGGTGAAGCACGCAGCCCTGCTTAAGATGCCTTTGAAACACGATTATTTGTTCTGGCAATTAATTAAGCTGAATTTTGCCCCACGTTTTGAGATTCGTCATTCAAGTTTCCCCCGAACGAAATCATTGCTGGATCTTTCTATTGTTGTGCTACTTACTGTGGAAGCGGTCAACTCGGCAGAAAGCTATTGAATATCTGCAGGGTATCCGCGCTTTGCCTGTAATTTCAACCCCATGCAGGATCTTTCCATTTCGCACTGGAGAGTTGAGTTCAATCGCTGCCATAGTAGAAAGTGCATGTTGGTCTTGGTAGCCTTGTCTGAATGTGGTGCCTCGCGGCTGTCAATCTCACCTTCCTCCTTTGATTTAGACTGCTAACATCCCTTGGATCCAGAGAAAGGTCACAATCACGTAGCCTACCTCCCTAGGCATTACGCCCCTCCCTAGGCATTACGCCCCTAACTAGGCATTACGCCCCTCCCTAGGCATTACGCCCCTCCCTAGGCATTACGCCCCTCCCTAGGCATTACGCAACTCACTAGGCATTACGCCCCTCCCTAGGCATTACGCACCTCCCTAGGCATTACGCACCTTCCTAGGCATTACGCAACCTCCCTAGGCATTACGCCCCTCCCTAGGCATTACGCCCCTCCCTAGGCATTACGCACCTCCCTAGGCATTACGCACCTTCCTAGGCATTACGCAACCTCCTTAGGCATTACGAACCTCCCTAGGCATTACGCACCTCCCTAGGCATTACGCACCTTCCTAGGCATTACGCACCTTCCTAGGCATTACGCAACCTCCCTAGGCATTACGCACCTTCCTAGGCATTACGCAACCTCCCTAGGTATTATGCCCCTCCCTAGGCATTACGCACCTCCCTAGGCATTACGCACCTCCCTAGGCATTACGCACCTTCCTAGGCATTACGACCCTCCCTAGGCATTACGCCCCTCCCTAGGCATTACGCACCTCCCTAGGCATTACGCACCTCCCTAGGCATTACGCACCTTCCCAGGCATTACTCACCTCACAAGGCATTACGCACCTCTATAGGCATTACGCACCTCTATAGGCATTACGCACCTCACTAGGTATTACGCACCTCCCCAGGCATTACGCACCTCTATAGGCATTACGCACCTCCCTAGGCATTACGCAACCTCCCTAGGTATTTCGCCCCTCCCTAGGCATTACGCAACCTCCCTAGGCATTACGCCCCTCCATAGGCATTACGCCCCTCCCTAGGCATTACGCAACCTCCCTAGGCATTACGCACCTCCATAGGCATTACGCACCTCCCTAGGCATTACGCCCCTCCATAGGCATTACGCAACCTCCCTAGGCATTACGCAACCTTCCTAGGCATTACGCACCTCCATAGGCATTACGCATCTCACTAGGCATTACGCAACCTCCATAGGCATTACGCAACCTCCCTAGGTATTACGCCCGTCCCTAGGCACTACGCAACCTTCCTAGGCATTACGCACCTCCATAGGCATTACGCATCTCACTAGGCTTTACCCAACCTCCATAGGCATTACGCAACCTCCCTAGGCCTTACGCAACGTCCCTAGGCATTACGCCCCACCCTAGGCATTACGCAACCTTCCTAGGCATTACGCACCTCCATAGGCATTACGCACCTCCATAGGCATTACGCATCTCACTAGGCATTACGCAACCTCCATAGGCATTACGCAACCTCCCTAAGCATTACGCAACCTCCCTAAGCATTACGCAACCTCTCTAGGCATTACGCCCCTCCCTAGGCATTACGCAACCTTCCTAGGCATTACGCACCTCCATAGGCATTACGCATCTCACTAGGCATTACGCAACCTCCATAGGCATTACGCAACCTCCCTAAGCATTACGCAACCTCCCTAAGCATTACGCAACCTCCCTAAGCATTACGCAACCTCCCTAGGCATTACGCCCCTCCCTAGGCATTACGCAACCTTCCTAGGCATTACGCACCTCCATAGGCATTACGCTCCTCCCTAGTCATTACGCTCTTCCATAGGCATTACGCCCCTCCATAGGCATTACGCCCCTCCATAGGCATTACACAACCTCCCTAGGCATTACGCAACCTCCATAGGCATTATGCAACCTCCATAGGCATTACGCAACCTCCCTAGGCATTACGCAACCTCCCTAGGCATTACGCCCCTTCCTAGGCATTACGCTCTTCCATAGGCATTACGCCCCTCCATAGGCATTACGCAACCTCCATAGGCATTATGCACCTCCATAGGCATTATGCATCTCACTAGGCATTATTAACTTCTCAAAAGGCATTACGCACTTCAGTAGGCATTACGCACCTCCCTAGGCATTACGCACCTCACCAGGCATTACGCACCTCACTAGGCTAAGGTATTACGCCCCTCCCTAGGCATTACGCACCTTAGGCATTACGCACTTCCCTAAGCATTACGCACCCCCCTAGGCTAAGGCATTACGCACCTCCCCAGATATTACGCACCTCCCTAGGCATTACGCACCTCCCTAGGCCAAGGCATTACGCACCTCCCTAGGCATTACGCACCTCCCTAGGCTTTACGCACCTCCCTAGGCATTACGCACCTCCCTAGGATAAGGCATTACGCACCTCCCTAGGCATTACGCCCCTAACTAAGCATTACGCACCTCCCTAAGCATTACGCCCCTAACTAGGCATTACGCCCCTCCTTAGGCATTACGCCCCTCCCTAGGCATTACGCCCCTAACAAGGCATTACGCACCTCCCTAGGCATTACGCCCCTAACTAATCATTACGCACGTCCCTAGGCATTACGCACCTCACTAGGCATTACGCACCTTCCTAGGCATTACGCACCTTAGGTATTACGCACCTCTCTAGGCATTACGCACCTCCCTAGGCATTACGCACCTCCCTAAGCATTACGCACCCCCATAGGCTAAGGCATTACGCACCACCCCAGATATTACGCACCTCCCTAGGCATTACGCATCTCCCTAGGCCAAGGCATTACGCACCTCCCTAGGCATTACGCACCTCCCTAGGCTTTACGCACCTCCCTAGGCATTACGCACCTCCCTAGGATAAGGCATTACGCACCTCCCTAGGCATTACGCCCCTAACTAAGCATTACGCACCTCCCTAAGCATTACGCCCCTAACTAGGCATTACGCCCCTCCCTAGGCATTACGCCCCTCCCTAGGCATTACGCCCCTAACTAGGCATTACGCACCTCCCTAGGCATTACGCACCTCCCTAGGCATTACGCCCCTAACTAATCATTACGCACCTCCCTAGGCATTACGCACCTCACTAGGCATTACGCACCTCCCTAGGCATTACGAACCTCCCTAGGCATTACGTTCCTCACTAGGCATTACGCACCTCCCTAGGCATTATGCCCCTAACTAGGCATTACGCACCTCCCTAGGCATTACGCACCTCCCTAGGCATTACGCATCTCCCTAGGCATAACGCACATCCCTAGGCAATACGCCCCTCCCTACGCTAAGGCATTACGCACCTTCTTAGGCATTACGCACCTTAGGTATTACGCACCTCCCTAGGCAATACGCACCTCCCTAGGCATTACGCCCTAACTAGGCATTACGCACCTCCCTAGGCATTACGCCCCTAAAGGCATTACGCACCTCCCTACGCTAAGGCATTACGCACCTTCCTATGCATTACGCACCTTAGGTATTACGCACCTCCCTAGGCATTACGCACCTCCCTAGGCATTACGCCCCTAACTAGGCATTACGCACCTCCCTAGGCATTACGCCCCTAACTAGGCATTACGCACCTCACTAGGCATTACGCCCCTCCCTAGGCATTACGCCCCTAACTAGGCATTACGCCCCTCCCTAGGCATTACGCGCCTCCCTAGGCATTACGCACCTCCCTAGGCATTACGCGTCTCCCTAGGCATAACGCACATCCCTAGGCAATACGCCCCTCCCTACGCTAAGGCATTACGCACCTTCCTAGGCATTACGCACCTTAGGTATTACGCACCTCCCTAGGCATTACGCACCTCCCTAGGCATTACGCACCTCACTAGGCATTACGCACCTCCCTAGGCATTACGCCCCTAACTAGGCATTACGCACCTCCCTACGCTAAGGCATTACGCACCTCCCTAGGCATTACGCACCTCCCTAGGCATTACGCACCTCCCTAGGCATTACGCACCTCCCTAGGCATTACGCCCCTCACTAGGCATTACGCACCTCCCTAGGCATTACGCACCTCACTAGGCATTACGCACCTCACTAGGCATTACGCACCTCCCTAGGCATTACGCACCTCACTAGGCATTACGCACCTCCCTAGGCATTACGCACCTCCCTAGGCATTACGCACCTCCCTAGGCATTACGCCCCTAACTAGGCATTACGCACCTCACTAGGCATTACGCACCTCCCTAGCCATTACGCACCTCCCTAGGCATTACGCACCTCACTAGGCATTACGCACCTCCCTAGGCATTACGCACCTCCATAGGCATTACGCATCTCACTAGGCTTTACCCAACCTCCATAGGCATTACGCAACCTCCCTAGGCCTTACGCAACCTCCCTAGGCATTACGCCCCTCCCTAGGCATTACGCAACTTTCCTAGGCATTACGCACCTCCATAGGCATTACGCAACCTCCATAGGCATTACGCATCTCTCTAGGCATTACGCAACCTCCATAGGCATTACGCAACCTCCCTAAGCATTACGCAACCTCCCTAAGCATTACGCAACCTCCCTAGGCATTACGCCCCTCCCTAGGCATTACGCAACCTTCCTAGGCATTACGCACCTCCATAGGCATTACGCCCCTCCCTAGGCATTCCGCTCTTCCATAGGCATTACGCCCCTCCATAGGCATTATGCCCCTCCATAGGCATTACGCAACCTCCCTAGGCATTACGCAACCTCCATAGGCATTATGCAACCTCCATAGGCATTACGCAACCTCCCTAGGCATTACGCAACCTCCCTAGGCATTACGCCCCTTCCTAGGCATTACGCTCTTCCATAGGCATTACGCCCCTCCATAGACCTTACGCAACCTCCATAGGCATTATGCACCTCCATAGGCATTATGCATCTCACTAGGCATTATTAACTTCTCAAAAGGCATTACGCACCTCAGTAGGCATTACGCACCTCCCTAGGCATTACGCACCTCACCAGGCATTACGCACCTCACTAGGCTAAGGTATTACGCCCCTCCCTAGGCATTTCGCACCTTAGGCATTAGGCACTTCCCTAAGCATTACGCACCCCCATAGGCTAAGGCATTACGCACCTCCCCAGATATTACGCACCTCCCTAGGCATTACGCATCTCCCTAGGCCAAGGCATTACGCACCTCCCTAGGCATTACGCACCTCCCTAGGCTTTACGCACCTCCCTAGGCATTACGCACCTCCCTAGGATAAGGCATTACGCACCTCCCTAGGCATTACGCCCCTAACTAAGCATTACGCACCTCCCTAAGCATTACGCCCCTAACTAGGCATTACGCCCCTCCCTAGGCATTACGCCCCTCCCTAGGCATTACGCCCCTAACTAGGCATTACGCACCTCCCTAGGCATTACGCACCTCCCTAGGCATTACGCCCCTAACTAATCATTACGCACCTCCCTAGGCATTACGCACCTCACTAGGCATTACGCACCTTCCTAGGCATTACGCACCTTAGGTATTACGCACCTCCCTAGGCATTACGAACCTTCCTAGGCATTACGTTCCTCACTAGGCATTACGCACCTCCCTAGGCATTACGCCCCTAACTAGGCATTACGCACCTCCCTAGGCATTACGCACCTCCCTAGGCATTACGCATCTCCCTAGGCATAACGCACATCCCTAGGCAATACGCCCCTCCCTACGCTAAGGCATTACGCACCTTCTTAGGCATTACGCACCTTAGGTATTACGCACCTCCCTAGGCAATACGCACCTCCCTAGGCATTACGCCCTAACTAGGCATTACGCACCTCCCTAGGCATTACGCCCCTAAAGGCATTACGCACCTCCCTACGCTAAGGCATTACGCACCTTCCTATGCATTACGCACCTTAGGTATTACGCACCTCCCTAGGCATTACGCACCTCCCTAGGCATTACGCCCCTAACTAGGCATTACGCACCTCCCTAGGCATTACGCCCCTAACTAGGCATTACGCACCTCACTAGGCATTACGCCCCTCCCTAGGCATTACGCCCCTAACTAGGCATTACGCCCCTCCCTAGGCATTACGCGCCTCCCTAGGCATTACGCACCTCCCTAGGCATTACGCCCCTAACCAGGCATTACGCACCTCACTAGGCATTACGCACCTCCCTAGCCATTACGCACCTTTCTAGGCATTACGCACCTTACTAGGCATTACGCACCTCCCTAGGCATTACGCATCTCACTAGGCGTTACGCACCTCCCTAGTCATTACGCACCTCCCTAGGCATTACCTCCCTCACTAGGCATTACGCACCTCCCTAGCCATTACGCACCTCCCTAGGCTTTACGCACCTCACTAGGCATTACGCACCTCACTAGGCATTACGCACCTCACTAGGCATTACGCACCTCCCTAGGCTAAGGCATTACGCACCTCCCTAGGCATTACGCACCTCACTAGGCATTACGCACCTCCCTAGGCATTACGCACCTCCCTAGGCATTACGCACCTCCCTAGGCATTACGCACCTTACTAGGTATTACGCACCTCTATAGGCATTACGCACCTCCCTAAGCATTACGCAACCTCCCTAGGTATTACGCACCTCACTAGGCGTTACGCACCTCACTAGGCGTTACGCACCTTTATAGGCATTACGCACCTCCCTAGGTATTGCACACCACCCTAGGCATTACGCAGCTCACTAGGCACCTCACTAGACATTACGCACCTCCCTAGGCATTACGCACCTTCCCAGGCATTACGCACCTCACTAGGCATTACGCACCTCTATAGGCATAACGCACCTCCCTAGGCATTACGCACCTCCCTAGGCATTACGCACTTCCCTAGGCATTACGCACCTCTCTAGGCATTACGCACCTCCCTAGGCATTACGCACCTCACTAGGTATTACGCCCCTAACTAGGCATTACGCACCTCCCTAGGCATTACGCAACCTCTCTAGGTATTACGCACCTCCCTAGGCATTACGCACCTCCCTAGGCATTACTCACCTCACTAGGCATTACGCACCTCTATAGGCATTGCACACCTCCCTAGGCATTACGTAGCTCACTAGGCACCTCACTAGGCATTACGCACCTCCCTAGGCATTACGCACCTTCCCAGGCATTACGCACCTCCGTAAGCATTACGCCCCTAACTAGGCATTACGCACCTCCCTAGGCATTACGCACCTCCCTAGGCATTACGCAACCTCCCTAGGCATTACGCACCTCCCTAGGCATTACGCACCTCCCTAGGCATTACGCACCTCACTAGGTATTACGCACTTCTATAGGCATTACGCACCTCCCTAGGCATTACGCACCTCCCTAGGCATTACGCACCTTCCCAGGCATTACTCACCTCACTAGGCATTACGCACCTCTATAGGCATTGCACACCTACCTAGGCATTACGCACCTTCCTAGGCATTGCACACCTCCCTAGGCATTACGCAGCTCACTAGGCACCTCACTAGGCATTTCGCACCTCCCTAGGCATTACGCACTTTCCCAGGCATTACGCACCTCACTAGATATTACGCACCTCTATAGGCATTACGCACCTCCCTAGGCATTACGCACCTCTATAGGCATTACGCACCTCTATAGGCATTACGCACCTCCCTAGGCATTACGCACCTCCCTATGTATTACGCACCTCCCTAGGCATTACGCACGTAACTAGGCATTACGCAACCTCCCTAGGCATTACGCACCTCTATAGGTATTACGCACCTCTATAGGCATTACGCACCTTCCCAGGCATTACGCACCTCACGAGGCATTACGCTCTTGGGGCATGATGGGGGAAACTGAGTCTCGACTTGCTCATGCTCCAGGCAGCAATAACTGATAGTCAGTGGCCTTACATATTTAACAAGAGTTGATAAGCGCATTGTCTCACACATCCATCCATCCATCCATTCGTCCGTCCGTCCGTGCGTCCGTCCGTCCATCCATCCATTCATACATACATCCAGTTATCCATTCATCCATATACAAACCCTTCTGTCCGTTCGTCCACCCGTCTATCCATCTGAGCTCCTAACGTGATCAATCGCCACAAGATGGACATAATCAGTATTCCACTATTCCCCGTAGAAATTGATTATACTTTCGAAACGTCCATGATTTTGAGGAATTGTGAAAAGTTATGGTTTGAAAATCAAATTTACTTTCAAATGTCATTTTCCTGGTTGGTCTGTATCTGTTCCACACGAGAGACCTGTGCTAGACATTCTCCAACAACCGAGGCCCAGGATCTTCGAGCGGTCACATCCTTTTGTTGAGCGCTCTTAGTCTACAGTCTGATTTCGATGCTCATTCAGAATTGGAAAAAGGAATGTAGATAACAGAAGAACTGAGGACGAGTACAAGTGTATAACACAAATGCCTTAATAGCTCTTTATGACAATTGCAGACAGTTTGAAAATCGAATTTTGGGGGGAGATTTTCATAGCATCATAATCGACGGCAAGTAAGATTTTCCTATGCCTCGCTAGTATCATAATCGATTTCAATTGGAATACTGGAGTCGAGTAGTCTGGAGTTGGTGTGGTCAAGAAAAGTCGGCTGTCCGTGGCGTGGGACCGGGCCGCATCGATATTGGAGATGCAATCACTTTGAAGCCCTCATATATCTGGCCGGAAATGCACCCCTCAGTCCAATGGACCAACATTTATCTCCACCATCAACCCCATTGCAACCCCCTGATGAAATCTTCTCCCCAAATGCCCATGAATCGTCCCAAACCTGTTTCTGGAAGAAAGGCGCTCGTAGGTCATCATCAGCAGTAAAGACTTTCAAAATCAGCCCGATGGACGTCAGTGCTGCGATACCATTTCAGAAACCTTCTGTCCAGGAAGACTGGCGAGAGATTTGTCGTGGCCAAGGCGTTCGAAGCAAACAGGGTTAGTTCTCAAAGGGAGGTCTGGCACATGAGAATAGTCTGAGAGCTTCCCAAGCTAAAACCAGGAATTGCTCAGTCGTGATGACAAAAATCATTCTCGCATTGCTTTTCAGACATGCATTATAAATGAAATGCACGCTCGAAGAGTCCAGAATGCATTATCTTGGTTGCAAGCGGCAGAAAACCGGCGGCATTACAGACTAAATCTATGAGACACATTTTTGATCTGTTCAGTTCAGAAAAGTAATTTTAAAAAGTTTGATGGATTCTCCATCCTTGTAAGCAAAATGCCATTTAAGTCGGAAATACGAAATCTTCCACCGCAAATATTTCACAATTAAAAACGTAATGAAAACATGTTCTGCTGAATGCACCTCCTCTCGTTTTCCTTCTGTTGGGCTGCCTGCCTGCCTGCCTGCCTGCCTTCCTGCCTTCCTGCCTGCCTGCCTGCCTGCCTGCCTTCCTGTCTGCCTGCCTGCCTTCCTGCCTTCCTGTCTGCCTGCCTGCCTGCCTTCCTGCCTGCCTGTCTGCCTGAATGCCTGCCTGCCTGCCTGTCTGCCTCCCTGCCTGCCTCCCTGCCTGCCTGTTTGTCTGCCTGCCTGCCTGCCTTCCTGCCTTCCTGCCTGCCTGCCTGCCTGCCTGCCTTCCTGTCTGCCTGCCTGCCTGCCTCCCTGCCTGCCTCCCGGCCTGCCTCCCGGCCTGCCTGTTTGTCTGCCTGCCTGCTTGCCTGCCTTCCTGCCTGCCTGCCTGCCTTAATGCCTGTCTGCCTGCCTGAATGCCTGCCTGCCTGCCTGCCTGAAT
>JAWQFJ010034051.1:25000-29773 GCA_034096865.1 Theodoxus fluviatilis
ATCAGTGCCGTATTGATATCATTGGTAGAAGTGTTACAGAGAGGGGTTTAGAGGGACGCTCTAAGGCGGTGCTCGTGCTCTCGCTGATGACATAGAAGATGCCAGGGAAAGGAGGCTTTGATTTGGTCAGTTTGTGTAGCCAGAGTGCGTTTGAACGAGTGAATTCAACCGAGTCTTTCTGTGTGGTAGGGGTAATTAAGGAGAACAGAACATCAAAGATTGCCATGTCATCGGGCCTTCAAGGCGTTGAATTGTGTGCAAGTTGACTGTGTGGCTGAAAACTGGAATTCCAAGGGTCTGGCAGCTGATCTACATGTCCGGAAAGGTCCTTCAGTACAGTACTCGACGGAGCGTCCATGACCTTCTCTGATCTCATCAGGCCTAGGCTGTGTGGATGGTGTCTTTGTCTGCTTGTCCGCGACATGGAAGAATCGGATGAGGGAGAAGGTTGGGATACCATGGGAAAGAACTGTGGTGAGAGAAGAAGAAATGCATTTGTGTTGTAAACTGACTGGTGTTTGCTTAATGAATTCGAGAAAAACGAGAGTAGATGACCCAAAACCATCAAATGTCATTTTGATGATACACGTTAGGCAGTGTATTTACCGTCGTTTGCTTTTGCATCATGCAGATGATCTTGAAGAGGGAGATTATGAAACAAATGTATGTGTAAATCCTCAAACAAACCTGGTTTTTATCTTTGGTCTCCTCAAGATAGTTGGCTTTTGAAGTAAATGTCAACAATACCTTCTAAAATATTTCCTTTTTCAGACATCGATGCAAGTGTACCGGTGTGTTTCATGTTCACGACAGTATGTACCGTGTGTACTGACAAGCACCTTTCTTCAACGTTATTTGGCCGGGCTTCTGCGCGTTATTGATTTTGGAGCACTGAGATCGGTCTGGTCGCCCAGGGAAACCGTCTTCTAAGTGACAGACCTTTATGACTCGGGTGAATGTAATCACTCATTTCGCTAATATAGCAACTGCGATTCTTGACGTGCCAGACAAGCTCCAAATCCCAGTGGCTGGATATGGAAGTGATCATGCTTAGTCATCACAGGAATGTAAACTGCTCAGTCTTCGCGGTGGCTGGTTGCCATTTTAAATCATTTGTGATTTTTCGTGAACGTGTCACCATTTATTCATTTAAGCTGGAGAAATGTCAATGATGACAGAATTCTGACTGACAAGTGACTAGTGACAACCGACAACAAGTTTTCCTAATAGGCCTCGGCCCTTTTCGTGAAACGACTTACAAAAAAAGAATATCAAAACGCTGACACAGACTTAAGCATTTGTGAGCGTGTGTGAATACGAACTGATACTCTTGTCATGTGGTGTGTGGTCTTTCATTCGAATCCTAATTGCATTGACTTGGCATCAAAAGAAGGACTGTCATTGTCTGATCCTAAGACAACTACCGGTACAGTGATTTGTGGCACTCGCTTGCCACAAGCTGTTCCGTCCGAAGACTTCATGGCAGAGAACAAACCTACAGCACTTAACTTCTGATAAACAGATATGCCGAAAATATTGACAGAGATTGTTAAGTAACTTGAGTCCCAGTGCACTGTCTCTTCTGCCCCAGTAACTGTTTCTTTAATCACCGAGTGCGTATCGCCTGAGTTTAAAACACTCCTTGGATGACATTTACAGGGAAAGAAACTTCATCGCAATCGTCGGCGCACCGTGACGTTTCCATATACGTTTATAACCTGATATTTCAGCGAGTATCAAGACGTGACATTATTCTTAACGTCATGCACAAATAGCGATTTTCTCATAATAATACCGACCACCTCATTCTTTAGGAAAACACTTCCATCTCTTGCACGTTTAACGTCATACAAATATCATGTACTGTCAGACATGCAGTGGGAAATAATTGGCTCTCTCAGCATTCAAGTAAACTGGCATCGGATATGCTAATAAAAATTGTATGTTTCTCTTTCGTGATATAAATATTCAAAAGCTGTTTATGCTAATGATTTGTCTTGTGAGGGAGTTCATTTTAAATAAGTTTAAACTATATATTTTGATGCCAGTTTGTTGCATGAGCTCCCAGGTTTTCGCTCGCTTGCATTTAAAGAGGAATTAATAGCCAAAATGCATATATGAACACCCGTATATACTCAGTGTTAATGATTAAGCATTCTTTGAGATATACTGTCGCATGTTGAAAATTCAGGAAAAGCGACCATGCTCTCTAAGTAGTTTTGATAAGAAGATTTACAAATACAAATAGAACATCATCTTATTCTTTATACATCCATAGAGTTCGTCAATCTGCAGCTTTATTTTAAGGATGGGTGGATAGATGAAAGTTGAGAGTCGACGTTTTATCCTCAATTCTTGTTGAAGATAAATTATGATAAATAGCATGATATATACACTAAATCTCTTTACTTGGACCCGTGTTTGATGTTTGCATATTGACAGTAAACTTTTGTTTTATTATCTAACTGCACCCGGAACATGTTTTGCTTTTTTTCCGAACGATGAGACGGTCCCCTTTGAGTCAGAAATAATAACTTACTCATCAAACATCATCTCTCATTAAGAATAGGAAGGTCTGTGCGGCATTCAGATATTAGATGAATAGATTTAACGTGTTTTAAAAAAGATAGCAGACGCATACTATTTGTAAATCATATTTTGGGCTTGAAAAACAAATCAATTGTCTCAGAATGTTTCGTTTCAAGGAATAGTACAGCCAGGACATTTTATTTCTTTTTGCAGAGTGCTATTAAATTTGGGCATTAGAACTCGGTCTCAGTAAGCGTGTGCGCAAATCTGCGAGCCATTTCGGAAATGATGTGCGTCAGTGTCCAGTTTGGTAACGGGTGTATCTTCCTTTACGCATTGTAGCATGTTTGGGAGTTTCATAGTGGGGCACAGTTTTCCCCGATGCAGTTCTGACATCCTTTTTTCTGAAGGCGGACTCCCACAGGAAAGCACCAAGTCATGCAACTTCGAAAGGTTAAAACCTAAGGGAAATGTTGTTTCTAAATGTGAAACGACCTCTGTTCCCACATGCACTTCGTGCTGAAAACATGAAGTTCCGCTTCTTTTTTCTCTTTGATTCTTTCGACCTGCGTGTTCACTTTCCTACTCCCGCGGCGAATATATAGATGAGAGGGGGCAGGAGGTGATTGGGGCGTCAGGCTTCATCGATAAGGTTCTTTTCCCCAGCCAAACCAATCTCGCGTTCGGCTTGGAAGAGACGGTGCCTGTGTCAATATGTCTGTCGCTAGGAGAAAGTTCCATTACTTGACCTTTTGAATGCTAAATTGCATCGAGTTTTCAGTAAGGCCATCAACTCTCTCCTGTAGGGGAAGTCAATCCACTTTGGCGATAGTTACGAAATGTCTGCTCTTATAAAGCCGACTTTTTCATGGGAGAAAAGTTAGTAAATGTAAAATGCCACATACGGCGTGTACGAATACAGACAATTTCTCTCAAGAGAACAATGCTAAGCAAATGCTATTGGCCTATTCATGCAGTCCAAAAAAATTCCATGGCATGAAAATAAGTCAAATTCTTCATTACAAGCACAGTAAAAATGAGCCAAATATGACTAAAGCTACTCAGTTAGTTCTCTTTGCACTCACAAATGCCCCATGGCATGGCCACAAAGCAGTCATCAAAACTTGGCAGTACAGTTTTCACAAGCAATAGGCACTTCCTAGCAGTTCAGTCTGGTCCAGCTTATTCCTGCATGCCCTTGGGCCATCTGCAGGTTCCACACCTTACAGCTTCATCCCATCACCTCTGCGAGGACAGGAAGCACACTCAAGACTCACATGCTGCAACAACACAGACCACCCACTTTCCAAGATGGAGGGATGGATGTAGTTTTATGGACTATCACCCTCTGTAGGCCATGTAGGGCCATTGGTCACAATCAATCATTAGAGCAGGTTGGAATAACAAAGGTCAAGTCACATCTTTTAAAATAGCGCCGAAACGCGTACAATAAAAGGTTTGAGCAGCAGTCGAAAGGCGAAAGGGACGCTAGAAAGAGTTCTAACACCGAAACGTGTACAATCAAAGTTTGAGCGGCAGTCAAAACGCGTACAATCAAAAATTTGAGCAGCAGTCGAATGGCGAAAGGAACGCTAGAAAGGGTTCTGTCAAAGAGTTCTGGGATCACAGGGCAGCCGTCGTGTTGCAGATGACCGAATAAATAAACATGAACAGTGTGGAGCAGTTACACTGTGAAAAGTGCGGTGGTCACTGGCCCTAGGCCTGTGGAACCCGCAGTCTCTCTCCGCAGTCATCTCGTGATCTGGATGAGGCAAGGACACAGAAGGCATTGCCTCGGAGGATAGCCATCCCGATTCGTTGTTTGAGCCACATGGTCTCCCGTGGCTCGCCCGTCTCCCCCTTCAGTCTTCGTCCTATTTCCTCGATGGTCTTGAGTGTTGAAGGTCCGAAGACTCCGGTGGTCTCGAAGGCGATGGGCTCAAAGCGGTGTCGTTCGGTCAGGATGTGGTATTTTGTCCTCTTCGCCCCTTCCGCTGCCTCTGCTGCAGATGACGGTTGCAGGGCGCTGGAAATGATGTTACTGGGGGCGAAAGAATCCACGCACGTCACATCCCAGACCAAGCTTCGGCCGTTTGAGAAGGGGAAGATGGTCATCCCATCAGGACGCTTGCCGTCGCCTCTGTCGAGCCCGGTTGGTTCCAGGACAGATGGTATTCCAGCGCTCTGGAGGGCACGTCTCACCACGTCGTTCAAAGCAGAGTGGCGTGGGAAACGGCCGGCGCT
>JAWQFJ010034053.1:0-5000 GCA_034096865.1 Theodoxus fluviatilis
TCGATGTAGATGAACTTGTAGTCAGCATCAACCATGGCAAAGAGGATGATGCTAAAGAAGCCCTTGTAGTTGTAATAGGTGGACCCTGAGTTGGCTGGTGCTTTGCAGGCCACGTGCTTCCCATCTATGGCTCCAACTGTGTGGGAAAAATTTCATCTCAGATACCAATCTTCTGCAAGTTGTCTCCAGCCTTGTTCAGTGGTGGGGCACCCGAGGAGCTCGTGCGCGTATTCTTCAATGATGGCCTGTACAATTTCTCTCACGACATTGCTGATGCTGTTGTGTGGCACACTCCATGCATACTGCATGTTTCTGTATGTGGTTATAGAGGCTAGGTGCCGCAGAGTCAGTGCCACCTTCAGTCCAGGGTCCAGGTTGGGACGGAAGTTGATGCTTGGCTTGGTCAACCTGGGTCTCAGACGCTCTACAGTTCGTCAAACATGGCTGGTGGCATCCTCATGAAGTGATGGAATTCACGAGGGTCTTCATTCCTCAACTCCACCATCAACTGGTTATACAGTCCAAACTCCATTCTTCTCTCGATCCATTCTCGGACCCACACAGCTTTTTGACGTCTTCTTCTTCTCCTTCTCCTTCTGTCTAAAACTTGAGACAGTCTGAACAGGTTGTGGTTCTGCTGTTGAATGAGCGCAGCTATCAGATGGACTCTTTGATCATCCATGGTGGAGAACAAATTATGATGCTGAAGACCAAGACCGAGGGTGATGAGGTCTGTACACCACAGCTGCCCGACCCATACTGAGATCCAGATGATTTTCTCCTCCATTTATACAAAATATCGGGAGTCCGCAAATTGTCCTTCTACATACTCTGGACATCCTAAATATACGAGATACATCCCAGATACAAACGTTGTGTCTGTTTAGAATACTTTATATACGAGATGCATACGCTTACATCCTTTCTATTTCCGTGCTACTAACAATGTATAGACGTTCCATGTACCTTATCTTTCCTTTCTCTTTCCGTTTTCACCTGCAGCGGATGCGAGTCGCGAGGATCCCCAGAGGATGCAGAGAAGATACAGCGGACGTTTAACGGATGTTTACGAACATAGTACGTTTGCTGCTCGTATGCGTCGCGGTTTTACATCGTACGTTCATCCGTTCTAAAAGTTTTGTGCAGCTCAAAACATTTTGCGCGGATGAAATCACAGTGGACGGATGCTCAATGGATAGAGCGTATGAAACACGAATGCAATGAGTACACAACGGATGCATAACGGTTTCCAACGGATGGCAATATTTTTTTACGTTTTACATCCTCTTTGCATCCGCAAGTGCACTGAGACCGGGGCTTAAGATGTTACAATGCCCAGCATTTCTCTACCTCTGCCTCGTCTCTCTCTAGGTCTCATCCATTCTGCCTCTCACCTCTGTCTCCGTCTCTCTCTCCGATCCGCTCTGTTCGCCTGCCTGCCTCCCTCTGCCCCTTCTCTCTCTCTGTTCTCTCTTTCGTACCTTCTTTCCCACACTTCCCATGATTCCCATACTGCCACATAGGCAATTCCTCATTTCCTAAAAAGGATCTTGCCTCTGCGACTTATACTAAAAATACGATGACAGGGGAAAAGAGGGGGGATGGACAGACACTCTGGGGGAGTGTTATATGCTTCTTCAAAAAGGGTCTCACGCTTTGTAGCTGGCTCAGCGTTTCCTCTACCAAGAATAAACGTGCTTGTCTGACATACTTTCTCAGGTACATCGACCTCATGTGTGGGTTATTGCTCTTCTTTCTAGCCTGACGCAGCTCTTACCGGAATAACACTAGGCTTGCTTCTGACTCAGCTTTCTGCGGCATAACAAAGGCACCGACATGAACTGGGTGGATAATATAAGACGTGACCCCGATGAAGTCAGTGTTCATTCTAAACGTGGAATCAAGGAAGGAGGCAAACATGAAGCTCGCCATCCTGTTTCTGCTTCTGACTCTCCTTGCTGTCGGCACTCTCAAATCTGTGGAAGATGTCCTTGACCCCCCCGATCCCCGCGATGACAGAATTGAAAAGGTGCGCTATCGTTCTTGACTGCAGAAACGGACAGAGTTGCTTTATTCTTTAACAGGTTAGTATTAGAAGTTGCAGTGCCCGTATGCATAGGAGGAAAGTAACGCTTTACTTTGTGAGTAAGTGTCAACTTTTAAAAGTAAAATCACTTCTTAGAGATGCATGAGTCGAAAGTGGTGGCTCCTTCTAAAGTAACCATGTAGTAAAACAACCCTACTTTTACTTCAGCAGGACCCATGAGTACAGCCGTAGTAACATTGAGTGAAGCGGCCATTGCTGTCTACGGTTCGCACAGAAAACGCTGTATGTTGGGATACTAGAAACCCACCCAAAGAAAGTGTAAGCCATGTACATCATTGACTTATCAAAGCTGTATGTCAATCATGAAAGCTCCTATATTTCAAAAATGGAAAAGCAGGTTGCCGAAGCTTCTGACGTTGTGTACAAAGCTAGTTTGCTCTAAAGCCATGAACACGATGCATTTGAATTGCATTTTTGTTATGAAAACACTGTGGAGATGAAATTGATTACTATTTGTAGACGGGAAAACGTGTGCCAACGTACGCCAGGGTCTCACTAGTTTTGTGGAAAAAGTACGAGCTGAGGCTGGAGTGAGAATTAAAATTATGTCAACACGTACGTGTTTGATCGGCAACTGCAACGAAGGAGACGGGGCATAATATCGACCGCACGAATGCGCTTGATTCGTTTGATGAAGAAGAAGACTACAGTAAATTAATGTTTCATCGCCATAACAGTTTGTAAATTGCAAATGAGTTGCACGAGGACTTGCGTGCGCGCGTAATGCGTTATCTGTCAACAAGCAGACGACAGCCAAAGATGCATGAACATGTGCACAATGACGGAATTCCGGAGATTACCCCTAGCTAGTTACTACATACCTCTACAGTCACAACTACAACGCAGCTCATCTCCCATCCATAGCAAGTAACGCCTGACGTGACTTCAAAAGTATTTTCTTTGGTAGTACGTATTGCTCATGAGGAATTTCCTTCCTTCTCATGCATACGGGCCCGGAATGGTGCAGAGCGATGTAGAAGTGGGTTTTTATCGACTCCTGTTGTTTTCCGATTGACTTCGAAGATCACTTCACGTGTGGGCGTCTGAGCATATCTGCCTGCCCGTGTCGTTATGTTTGACCACACGTCCCCTTTCCTTCCCCCAACACTCCCCCAACCCAGCTCTCAACCCATCTCTCAACCCATCCCCATACTCATCCCCTAACCCATCTCCATCCCCAAACCCAACCTTATACCCTAACCCATCTTCATCCCCCAATCCATCCTCCAATCCATCCCCCAACACGTCCACAACTCCCAACCAATCCTCATATCCCAATCAACCCACCAACCCGTTCCGATTCCTCCTACCATCCCCAAACCCTTCCCCATCAACCAAACCATCCCCCAGCAGACCTCCCAACTCATCCCCAAACCAGTGCCATCTCCCAACCCATTCCCACCCCCACCACCAATCCATCTCCATCCAGCAATCCATCAGCCAACCCGTCCCCATTCTCCAACAAATCCCCCAACCCCACTCCACCCCCCAACCCATCCCCATCCTCATCTCCATACCCATCCCCCACCCATCCTCAATCCCCAACCCTTCCTCTTTCCAAATCCATCCCCCACAGATATCCATCAGCCAACCCATTTCCATCCCTCAACCTATTCCCATCCCCCAGGCCATCCTCATCCCCCATGCTATCCCCATCCCCATCCTCCAATCCATCCCCTAACCATTCCCCAAACACATCCTTCTACCCATCACCATTCCCCATGCCATCCCCATCCCCAATGCCATCCCTATCCCCATCTACCAATCCCTCACCCATTGCCATCAATAAATCTATTCCCATCCTCCACCCCATATCAACCCCCAACTCACTCCTTTGTATGTGTGTGTGTGTCTCTGTGTGTCGGTTCCGTCTGTATGTCTGCCTGCCTGCCTGCCTGCCTGCCTGCCTGCCTGTCTGGCTGCCTGTTTGCATGTCTGTCTGCGTGTCTGTCTGTTTGTCTGTGTGTCTGTCTGTCTGTGTGTCTGTCTGTCTGTCTGCTTCTCTCTCTCTCTGTCTGTCTGTCTGTCTGCCTGTCTGTCTGTCTGTCTGTCTGTCTGTCTGTCTGTCTGTCTGTCTGTCTGTCTGTCTGTCTGTCTGTCTGTCTGTCTGTCTGTCTGTCTGTCTGTCTGTCTGTATGTCTCTCTGTCTGTCTGTCTGTCTGTCTGCCTGTCTGTCTGTCTGTCTGTCTACCTGTCCTTCTGCTTGTCTGTCTGCCTGTCTGCCTGTCTGTCTGCCTGTCTGCCTGTCTGGCCTGTCTGGTCTGTTTGGTCTGCCTGTCTGTCTTCCTGTCCATCCGTCCGTCTGTGCGCTTCTACCTGTCTTCATTATCAAAGTTTTCTGCTTCTTTTTTTCTTCCCTTTCCCCATGGTATATTTGCGTTTTGAGTTGTTCCGGTCTTGAAATGTGTAACAACATAGCTATACTATTTCTTTCACAGAGGTATTGCTTACCGTGGTATGCGGAGTGCTCCCCTGGTGGTGTTGAGTGCTGCACGAGACATTGTAGTGATAATTTCTTTGAATTTCGCTGTCTCTGTGTAAGTACCCATGTCATAATGCCCTCCTATAGGGACGAAATATTTCCCTTTGAGTCACATGTAGACATCATGATGACCTTGTTCCTCCAGTGTACGTGACAAGTATATTCCACGCAGACATATTTCTCATTCAGTCCAACGCCAGTTGGTTGAGATGACCAACACGATGGAGATGTGCGGGTTTAGCAGTCAGCTGAAGATGCTGGCCCAAGACTCCAAGGCTGTTCCAGGATGGCGGGGCTTGCGTAGGGGATGTCGTCTGTCTCCTCCAGCCCTTCCAAAGTGCGCTCCACAGTTTAGATAAATAAGTCACACAAGTGCAGAGCGCATCGCGTATTGAACATTTCCGTTCAGTT
>JAWQFJ010034053.1:10000-12500 GCA_034096865.1 Theodoxus fluviatilis
TAATTTTTTAAAATATATGCCAAAACCTGGAGGTTCAGTGCCAGTGGTTTTTATGTCAACACGGGCGTGTTTGATCGGCAACTGCAACGAAGGAGACGGGACATAATATCGACCGCACGAATGCGCTTGATTCTGTCGATGAAGAAGAAGACTACAGTAAATTAATGTTTCATCGCCATAACATTTTGGAAATTGCAAATGAGTTGCACGAGGACCTTTGTGCGCGCATTATGCGTTATCTGTCAACAAGCAGACGACAGCCAAAGATGCATGGACATGTGCACAATGACGGAATTCCGGAGATTACGCCTAGCTAGTTACTACATACCTCTACAGTCACAACTACAACGCAGCCCTTCTCCCATCCATAGAAAGTAACGCCTGACGTCACTTCGAAAGTATTTTCTTTAGTTGTACGTATTGCTCATGAGAAATTTCCTTCCTTCTCACGCATACGGGCCCGGAATAGTGCAGAACGATGTAGAAGTGGGTTTTCATCGACTCCTGTTGTTTTCCGTTTGACTTCGAAGATCACTTCACTTGTGGGCCTCTGAGCATCTCTGCCTGTCCGTGTCGTCCTGTTTGCCCACACGTCTCCTTCCCTTCCCCCAACATTCCCCCAACCCAGCTCCCAACCCAGCTCCCAACCCAGCTCCCAACCCAGCTTCCAACCCAGCTCCCAACCCAGCTCCCAACCCAGCTCCCAACCCAGCTCCCAACCCATTCCCATACTCACCCCTCAATCCATTTCCATCTTAAAACCCAACCCCATCACCTAAATCATATTCATTTCCAAACCCATCCCCCAATCCATCCACATCTCCCAATATATCCCCCAACCCGTCCAGATACCTCCTACCCATCCCCAAACCCATCCCTATCCTTTAATCCATCCCCTAGCCCATCTCCCAACTCATCCCGAAATCCATTGCTATCCCCCAACCCATCCCCATCCCTGAACCCATCTCTCATCCATCTCCCATCCCATCCCCACCCCTATACCATCTCCATCCAGCAATTCATCACCCAACCAGTCCCCATCCTCCAACCAATTCCCCAACCCAACCCCTTCCTCCAACCCATCCCATCCCACAATCCACCTTCCAACTTATTCAAATCCCCCAACCCATTCCCAACCGCAACCCATCCCTTTCCCCCAACCCATCCACTTCCTCAAACTCATCCCACAATTCATCCCCACCCCCATCCTCCAACCAATTTGCATCCTCAGACCCATCCCCATACCCCAACCCATCCCCACACCTCAACCCATCTCTTTCCCCCAACCCATCCACTTCCCCAAACTCATCCCACAGTTCATCCCCACCCCCATCCCCCGACCGATTCCCATCCCCAGACACATCCTCATACCTCAACCCATCCCCTCTTTCCAACCCATCCCTACACCTCAACCCATCCCCTCTTTCCAACCCATCCCTACACCTCAACCCATCCCCTCTTTCCAACCCATCCCTACACCTCAACCCATCCCCTCTTTCCAACCCATCCCTACACCTCAACCCATCCCCTCTTTCCAACCCATCCCTACACCTCAACCCATCCCCACACGCCAACCCATTCCCAGACTTATTCCCCAACCCATCCCCAGAGTTATTCCCCAACCCATCCCCATTCCCAAATACCTTCCCCAATCTATTCCCCAGCTCATCCCCGTCTTCCAACCCATCCCCAAATCTACTGCCCATCCCTTCCTCCAAACCCAGACCCATCCCCCAAATCATCCCCATCCCCCAACCCATCCCTCAACCTATCCCCTTCCCTCAACCCTCCCTTTCCTCCCAACCAACCTCTCGACCCATCTCCATGCCCCAATCCCATCGTCCCACTCATTCACAGCACCCAACCCACCCCTTTCCCCAGCCCATTCTCACCTCCAAAATTCAGCCCCAAACCCACCCTCTACGCCCAATCCATTCCCATTTCCAACCCCATCCCCATCCCGGAATTCACACCCAACCCTTCCCCCAGCCCCAACCCGACACCTCAACCTATCCCTATTCTTTATTCCATCGCCTTCCTTCAACCCATACCCACCCCTAACCCATCTCCCAACCAATAAGCATCCCCAACACATTTCCATCCCCAACCTCACCCTTAAACACCCAACCCCCCACCCATCCCGATCCCAACCTATCATCCTCACCCAACCCCTCTCGTACCTCCAACCCATCATCTTCCCTAAACTATTCCCCCTACCCATTCCCTTGCATTGACTCATCTTCTAACCCATCCCAATGGCCCAACCCATCCCTATTCCTAAACAAATGCCCAAACCCATTCCGATTTCCCAACCCATCCCCCAACCCATCCTCATCCCCCAACCCATTCCCAACTCATTCCCATACCTCAACTCATCCCCATCCCTCAACTCGTCCCCATTCTCCAACTCATTTTTCAACACAACCCCATCATTCAACAAATCCTCATCCCCCAACCCATCCCTAACCCAACCCCATTCCCCAATTCATCTTATCCCCAT
>JAWQFJ010034053.1:15000-45000 GCA_034096865.1 Theodoxus fluviatilis
TATTCGCGTTTTGAGTTGTTCCGGTCTTGAAATGTGTAACAACATAGCTATCATATTTCTTTCACAGAGAAGTTGCAAACTGATTCGTGAGGAGTGCAACCCTCGTCAATTTTGGACCTGCTGCTTGTTTAATTGTAAAAAAACTAATAACGGATTTCGCTGTGCTCTTGTAAGTACCCATGTCATAATACCCTCCTTTAGGGAAGCAATATTTTCATTTGAGTCACATGTAGACACCATGATGACCTTGTTCCTCCAGTGTACGTGACAAGTATATTCCACGCAGACATATTTCTCATTCAGTCCAACGCCAGTTGGTTGAGATGACCAACACGATGGAGATGTGCGGGTTTAGCAGTCAGCTGAAGATGCTGGCCCAAGACTCCAAGGCTGTTCCAGGATGGCGCAGCTTGCGTAGGGGATGCCGTCTGCCTCCTCCAGCTCTTCCAAAGTGCGCTCCACAGTTTATATAAATAGGTCACTCAAGTGCAGAGCGTTTACGTTTTGAACATTTCCGTTCAGTTTGTGAGACGTCATTCAAGATGCAATGAATTTCCGAGTTCACAACGAGAGATGAGCGGCACGATTATTCAAACACCATCACTGAGTTGGTTATGTAGCTTGCCTAGGGAGAACATGATGCATCATCGCAGTTCTATTGTTGATTATAAGAAAATAGAACAAGCAGAAATGTAGAACATTTCACCGTACATTGTGGGCTGGGATGGACGATAAGAGTGAATATAATTTTATTTTGTTCCT
Source organism: Theodoxus fluviatilis (assembly GCA_034096865.1). Taxonomy (NCBI): domain Eukaryota; kingdom Metazoa; phylum Mollusca; class Gastropoda; order Cycloneritida; family Neritidae; genus Theodoxus; species Theodoxus fluviatilis. Next base: position 15,763 of record JAWQFJ010034053.1, read on the forward strand.
CGTTCATGAACTATTTGGAATGTGTAATGGCCCGCTTGCCTGCTGGATGTCTTTACAGGCAAGCTGTGAGGGGCATGCAATGCCAGAGAAAATGTCTACGTTTGTGTTGCTCATTTTAGCCATGTTCGGTGTTTGTGCTTTGTGTGTTAATTTGTGTTTTGCTTGATATGCTCCTACTGATATAAAAAGTTTCTCAATACTTGACTGTCGAAGTATGTCCTGCTGTTCCATATAGAGTGAATGAAGAATCGCAGAATATAAATATTGTGATGGTTTGTCTAGTTCATATTTATTTGTAACATCGCCCTTGTTGATGTCTACAGTGGTGACAGCATCCCTCCTCCCGCCTCTTTGGAAGAACGTGCGTGAAACCAACAGCGCGACCCCGAGACTTGGGCGAGAACTGCTTCTGTTGTAACGCGAGAGGTGAATAAAGCAAGGCAGCCGTGCCTCCTTGTCACTCGCCTCCTGGACTTCCTCCCGGACAGATCAGCACCACGCACTGCCCCGATATACACACAACAGCGAACAGACGAACTAACCAACCTACGCTTCAAACAATGAACAAGCACACAAATGAACGCGCACGAAGCTCATTAACATAGATTACACCTACACACACACACACACACACACACACACACACACACAAATACACCTATGCACACACCATCGCACACATAAACACCTACACACACACACACACACATATACACACACACACACACACGCACACACGTACTGACGTACGAACACACACACACACACACACACACACACACGCACACACGTACTGACGTACAACACACACACACACACACACACATACCTACACGCGCACACACACACACACACACACACGCACGCACGGACGGACGCACGCACGGAAGCACAAACACACATACAGACACACACACACACACACACACACACACAGACACACACACACACATACACACACACACCATCACCACTACACGCACGGACGCACAAACACACACACACACACATACATACACACAAACACACACACACACAAGCACGGACGGACGGACGCACGCACGGACTTACAAACACACACACACACACACACAGACACACACACACAGACACACACACAGACACACACACACACACACACACATCACCACCACCACACGCAAACAGAAAGGGTCTTAACAGTCATCTGTTGGAGCAAGAGAGACCTCTGGGACTCTGGGTATCTCGTACCAGCCGCGGATTTCCTCTGGAACCTAACTTGGAAGATGTTCCATTGGATGAAACCTTCCAGGAGGCAGAACGGGCGATGCCAGCGAATTCTCCTTCCCATGCCGAGGTCTGGACTCATGTCACGGCGGCGCATGCTGAGGCACTGAAATGAGTATCTGCACCTCCGGCTCGTGATTCCAACAAATCAATTTACTGTGTCTAGGTGCTATTGCACACACCACGTGATGCGTACAACATTCTCTCCATATGAACACAAAGAGACGAAATGTGCTGTTCATTATGCAACAACGCCCTTGAAAACGAGGAACATTTCTTACTGTTTTGTCCTAAATTGGAAGACTTAAGGGCAAAATATATCGAAGAATATTTACCAAGAACAACGAGGATAGATTACCTCTATTTGATTGATGACACATTAAATAAAAAAACTAGACAAGTGGCGATGTACATATACTATGCTTTTCAGAGACGAAGCCAATTATCACTGTCGTCTTCAAAGACAAGATTGTCCTGAAGATCGATGTACAATCTGTTGAAAACCTGTATTGAAAATTGCACTTTGATGTACCGTATTGTACACATGCTGGATGAGCCCTTGTTATGGGCCGTTGGCCTGACACAATAAAGTCTGAAGTCTGAAGTCCATATGAAGACCATGCAAGTCCAAATCACCAAGGAGTGGGAACGGAATTAATGTTGGACTTTGGTTATGAAAGTTGACAATATCTACATTAATGAAAACTGACTAAAAAGAGCGGAAAAAACAATATCGCTTGCACTCACTAACCCATGATATCACAGCTCTAAACAAAATGCAGACCAAGTTGATAAAATGTGGAAACCAATGAATTAAAAAAAAACCCAGCTCGATGTGTAGTCCAAAGTCTAAACATTTAGTGAAGAAAAACACATAATGCACAGACACACAGAACCAGCATCCTCTCAGTACCTAATCCAATGGAGGCGAACTTCTCACCTCCTGGGGGTCAAGGTGAAACACTCTCTGAAGGGAGAGGAGTAAGTTCAGTCTCTAGATGAGAGTGAAGGTGATGAAGTATTGAGAAGGTAGTTGGGCGGTGGCAGAGTCCTGGCAATGAACGGTAAGTACACATGAAGGATAGCGCTCAGGTGAAGGGGTCGTCTCCCGACTTCACTCGCTTGGTAAGGATTGCAGGCGGGCATTTAGACATGAGCGCTTACACAGCCAAGACTGGAGCAATGCCTTCAAGCTGTGGGCTGGATTTCAACCTCTCTGGTAGTTTTCTGGAATCGTATGGCACCTAACGTTCCCCCAAAAGACATATTACACAGCTCAGTCTCTGCAAAGCATGCTGGGATAGCTAAAGTGTTAATTTTGACCAATCAAAACAGGTTATTTACATTAACTGCCGCTGTCTTCCCGTTCCAGTGCCCGCCAAAATTATATATCATTAAAACAACAATTTCTCACCAACCATCCTGGGTCCAGACTCCAGACTCCACGTCCACTATTTCTCTGGTGACAAGCAATAAATGGAGGACTGGATTAAGTGCTTCCCAAATGTCTCCTTCAGTGTGGGGATGTCCGTGTTGGGGAAGGTCACCAAGGGGCACAAAGCCGCACTTCAGGCCATGCCCCGAGATAGACTGCTCCTAGCAACCAACAGCCCCGTCTGTCGGGGACCTGGGAAGTTCAACACTCTATTCCAGGTGGGGGAGGCAGGTCTGGGGGTTGCAGTGATCCTCGGGAAGGTGCAGAGGACCCTGGTGCTTCAGCAGATTCTGCAGAATGCACGCCGGTTCCTCGAGGTCCAGTAGGCCGGCGTGCCACCAATCCCAGGCGAGCAGAGTAGGCAGACACAAGGCAAGGGTAGGGGGCACTACTTTCTGTCTTCCGTGAGGACGGGATCTTGCCTTTTCAAAAGGTAGATACAGTGGGATTATATTTATTTCCTAGATTATATTCTTGAATGTATGATCAATATAGGCAGTTTCCGTAGGGGTATAGTTGTGTATATCTGCTTGCCAAGAGAGAGAGAGAGAGAGAGAGAGAGAGAGAGAGAGAGAGAGAACGATTGATTGATTGATTTATTGCATCTTTATTTATCAAGGATGGATATTTAGGCAGCTCTGCCTATCTTACAAATTGTTCTTGCTCGTAAAGAATGAATAGACCTCCCTGGATAAATAGGAGGAAAAGAGAGAGAAAACAGAAAGAGAGAGAGAGAGAGTGAGAGAGAGAGAGAGAGAGAGAGAGTGAGAGAGAGATAGTGAGAGAGAGAAAAAGTGAGCCGGCCTGAGAGAGAGAGTGAGAGAAAGAGAGAGAGAGAGAGAGAGAGAGAGAGAGAGAGAGAGAGAGAGAGAGAGAGAGAGAGCGGAGAGAGAGAGAAGAGGTTGAAGATTACATAATTTTACCTTGCCGACTTAAAGTAGGCCTACAGTTTGTATTATGAAAAGTAGACGAACTGGATTCAGAACTGCCAGGTAACACAAATTCCCTCTTTTCTTTTGAATAATGGGGGAGAGTGTGGTGGGGATGTGAACTCTGACAGGTTGTTCGCGTTACCTCCCTTGAGTTACAAGGCCGTCACATGTGGCCAGTTCCGCGCTATAAAGACGGAGTGTCATTAGGTAAGGAGATATGGACTGCCCTTATGACGGGGACAACAGCCTCAGAGCTATCGGCAGCGCCAGCATACATTTATCAAGGCGTGTGCACCAGCATGGTCTCATGGAGGGAGAGTGCGGGGGAACGCTGGCTGGCGTGACTGAGGCTTGCTGTGGCCAGGCTGCTGTTTCTCACCTGCATTCCTTCGGCATGTGCCAGTCACAGTCAACTGCGCGTCTCTACAACAGACCTGCACGCCTCTTGGTTCCCGCCCCACAAGCCTGGCTGCGCACCGAGTCGCTGTGGAAGTGGGTATGGAGGGGAGCGTTCTCCAAGTGCTGTGGATGCCTGTCCCGACCCCAGGTTGGAGCGAATATGAACGCTGAATCCGCAAGGCCTGTCCGTGTGGGATGGCTTCCGTTGCGTGCCTCGAGCGGAAGCTGGAGAAGTCCAGCATCTGAATGGTATCTGTTGGTTTCATGTACAGGGAGGTGACTGGATCGCCGTTACTGAGGGAGACCCGAGTGACCAGGAACGTGACCGACTCACAGAAAAATTCATCGTCAGTCGGATGGCGAGTCTGAAGTTGTTGATGGCATGGTGGACTGCCTCTAGTGCCGGGTTGCCACGGTTCCAGCACAGGAAAATATTGTCGTTGTAATGGATGCAGAAGCTGGGTCGCAGGGTCTGCGTCGCAAAGCAGTTTTTGTCGAACTTGTTCATAAACTCATTCGCATATTGCGGGGTGAACCTGGTTCCCATGGCCGTGCCGTGTCTCTGGAGGTATTTCTGGTTGCCATGGCCGTGCCGTGTCTCTGGAGGTATTTCTGGTTCCCATGGCAGTGCCGTGTCTCTGGTGGTATTTCTGGTTGCCAATGGTGAAGGCGTTGTGCTCTAGAAAGAAGCGAACCAACGCCAGGATTGAGTCGGGAGATGCGCAGTTCCCGTGTAGTACAGAGGCGGTGTCCACGACGCCGTCTTGGTGAGGCATGCTGGGATACAGTGCTGTGACGTCCATGGTCACCAGACGTGTACGTGGCGGGACCTGTCCACTGTTAGTTTCATGAAGAAGTCTGCCGCGTGTCTGCGAAACCTGGGCGTTTCTTGCACGAAGGGTTTGAGGAGTTTCTCCACGCAGCCCGACACTTCCTCGCAGATTGTCCCTCTTCCTGACACGGCCTGGCGACCAGCAGTTATCTCTTTGTGCATTTTGGGCAGCGTGTAGAGGACCCCGAGGTGGGGATTGGGAGGAAGCAGTTCGGAAATCCTTGACTGCAGACCTGACGGAAATGTTGTCAAGAGCTGGCGAGGCTCTGGCGCGTGCTGCCTCATTCGCATATTGCGGGGTGAACCTGATTCCCATGGCCGTGCCGTGTCACACACACACACACACACACACACACACACACACACACACACACACACACACACACACACACACACACACACACACGCACACACACTCACACATATACACACACACACACACATCCGGATAATCGCCACCCGGACAATCGCTACCCGGACAATCGCCACCGGACAATCGCCACCCAGACAATTGCTACTCTGACAATTGCCACCCGGTCAATCGCCACCGAAGACATTTGCCACCCGAGTCTTTCGCCACCCGGGCAATAGCCACCCGAGTCATTCGCCACCCAAACCCACCCAAACCCAAGTTAATTACAAGATACAATATATTTTATTGGTCAAATACATTGGTCAAATACATTGGTCAAATAATTAGGTCAAATGAAATAAATTTATCAATATAAAATTGAAAGTTTAGCATGCGCACGCACACACACGCGCGCACACACACACACACACACACACACACACACATCACATCACATGCAACAATACATTTAGTCATATCAATAATATAGAAATATATATATAAAACTAATGTGTAAAAGAAAATATTTAAAATATTTAAAAGTCAGAACACGATGTTGAGCGCGATGCCTCGCAGGAAGGTCAGTTTGTTAGTTGTTTCGTATTTCTCAAGCAATGTTTCAATACGCTTCTCATTGTCATGTATTTCTTGCGCTTTGATGGAGGTTGATGTCCGATGAGAGCATGTATGACATTCAGTCGAGAAAGTGATGCTTCTCGCACGAGGGCCTCGATCAGTTTGAACATGACGGCTGTGGGAACCTTCTGATGGATTGTTAGTCCTTGCTAAGCCGAGCTCAGCTCGGTCGTGCGCATTCCAGCTCGGAATTGGAAAGAAAGGATGCCTCCGACGCCCGTTTCGATGGCGCTTCCCGATGTACGTTGACTCAAAGTACTCTACCACTGGCTCAAGTTCATCTGAGCAGTCATCGGCGAGTTCTACAAACCCGTCAATGACGTCATCTGGGGTCAGGAAAGGGAGTGCCATCAACATCCGAACATGCAGAGACAACGTGTCGTCATTCGCATAAGCCTGCTGCAATCCTTTCCCCTGAACATGCCTGAAATCATTCTGGCACAAGTGGAAATGACAGTGAGACAATGCACTCCATCGAAAGCTGCGTTCACTGCATTCTTCATGGCGCATTCGAAATCCATCATCACAGATTCAGGTCTCATATTCGGCCACAGCTCCGAAATCCTCTCCAATAGTTGGTGATAAGTTTCCTCTCTCTTGTTGGGAAGAAGAGCGTACAAACATGCCACGACTCGGTCTTGGACTATTGCGTGAAAAGTAAATAGTTGAAAAAATATTGTTGGTGCGGACTTGAATGTTCCATCACAGAGCCAATGCGTTGAGTTCTGTAACAGATCCAATCCATCGTTTGTAGCGAAGATAAGAAGACGGTCTGCTCCTCCAGTGTCCACTTGAAGAAATTGTTGACCGTCTGCCATTTTACGATATCGCTCCGGAAGGTTTACATCTTCCCTGTTACGCGTTGCAGGGAGTGGCTGGGCTGCTCGTGGGCGTTGTCTCCTTATTGACCTCCGCATCGCTTCAACTGCCGGGAGTTGGCTCATCCCTGCCTCAGACACTCCACTGACACCTTGCGTCAGAATTCGCTGGGTCGCTGCGAGGGATGTGGCTGCTGCTGCGGCCATTCTTGACCTTGCAGATCTTGCCTCGTAATGGCCTGTGTTTCCAACAGCAGCACATGAGTGACCACCAACGTGTTTCACCACAATGCCATCCTGTAAGATAAATGAGAAATAGACTTAAAGCAACAGGAGAGCGCGCGAGAGGCAATAGGCCTACGCCATAACAGAGGAAAAAACACGAAGGTCCAAAGCTAGCATTTTTTATGCACAACAAAACATTACAGCTTGTAGAGGAGCGGAGTGACATCACGCCATCAACCCTAAAACTATGCTGTCCGCTTCTGGTGCAGTACACTGTACGCCTCTCTTCTCCCGATGTCTCGATATAGCCCCCTCTGCTGTTGTTAGGTTTAAGAATGTGACATTCTTTCCGAGTTTTATTCGTTTTTATAATTGTGATAATGGGATATCACTAATATCGCGATATAGCCCCACAATAACAAACTTAACAACTAATAAAACGCGGAAAGAATGTCACAGTATTATACCTACCAATAGCAGAGGGGGCTATATCGGGACATTGCCAACAGTGTACAGTAGGCAGAACTAGGGACGTACAGCCGATCAGCGGGGTGACCAATCACCATGCTTCATGCTTTCAAAATGTCGCGCTACGCACTGGCAGCACAGTTTAGGTTTTAGGGCTTGGACATGCTGTATTTTGTGTGACCTAACGATGAGACAAGCTGTGGCATTAACACTAACATTAATATGAATAAATACATACCTTTACATGAACTGATGCTGGACACTTGGTGCGCCTGTTCATGAGGCACAAAAAACGTTTCTTGTCGTCTTTCAAATTCTTGTGAAAATAGTATAAGAAACGATTCTCCTCGAACATGCACTTTCCATGCGAAGTCGCAATCTCATCCATAGTGTCCGTGTCAACTGAGAAATCTAATTCAATGGATAAAACAGGTGAATTGCATAATAACTTATAAAAACAGCTCATTCTACAGCTCAAATTGTATTCGTTTTGTGTTCAGAGGCACTGACAACCACTGACAACTAGTTACCAAAGTTCTCAGTCACACTCAGCGTGGAAAGAGCATGTTGAATCTTGAGCATCTTGACGCTTTATTTCCTCCAGAAGTGATTTAACATTCATTACTTGCATGGCATTTGCAATTTTACTGATCACGATGAGGTTGCTCGGTGGCTATTGTCCGGGTGGCAATTGTTTTTGGTGGTTATTTTCCGGGTGGCAAATGTCTTCGATGGCGATTGATCGGGTGGCGATTGTCCGGTTGCGATTGTCCTGGTAGCGATTGTCCGGGTGGCGATTGTCCGGTAATCTAAATGGCCATATTTACACAGTTCCTATGGTACTTCACCAAACGCTATATGTAGAACTGTACACCAACTGGCCACATCGTCACTGTTCCTATGGTACTCCACCAAACGCTGCACGCTAAATGATCACATTTACACAGTTCCTATGGTACTTCACCAAACGCTGTATGTACATGAAATGGCCACATCGTCACTCTTTTAATGACGTTTCACCAATCACTTTCTTATGTGCTACACAAACAACTCTGTCGGGAACAGGCATTGAAAACCTTCCAATGTGACAGGCAAACATGGGGCTGAGTGAAATTTTGCGGATGACGACAAAGTCCCCCCTCAATTGGGCACTTATGGTCACGACTTTACAGAGGACGCTTCAGCATCCGTTCTTCAGACCAGTTCTAGTTCCCTGAAACTTGTGTCTGTTCTCAGAGGAACATAGCATAATTTGTAGACATCAATTGAATTAGAATGTGCAGTGGCTGCGTATGAGGGATTCCTGAACTACCTCCCAAAAGACAAGGACGAGCGCAAGACATTCACACTGGCTGGAGAGGATGCAGCATTGCACAGGTTGAAAAGACAGTAATTATCAGTTCAGTTCAGTTCAGTTCAGTCTCTTAACCCTGAGATTGGTTGTTGAGGCACCACTGATGACTTTCGGACAATCTTCCTCCATCGAGCTCTATCCTCTGTGGCTCGCTGTGAGTCAGCAAAGGTCAAACCTGTCCACTCTTTAATGTTGTCTTCCCACCTCTTTCTCTGCCTGCCTCTCTTTCTCCCACCTGGTACGGTACCTTGCAGGATGGTCTTGGCCAGCCCACTGCCTCTTGACACGTGACCGTACCACTTCAGCTTTCTGCTTTTCACGATTGACAGCAGGTCTTCGACTGTCCAATTGCTCTCCTGATCTTGTTGCTGACTTCCTCATTCGTGACATGGTCTTTATATGAGATGTTCAGAATCTTGCGGTAGCATCTCATTTCCAGGGCTTGTATCCGTCTCTGTAGTTCAGATGTGAGTATCGTGGGACCTGTCCGCCCTGGCCGGTGACCTGCATCGTGGAGGTCTTTCGCCCAGTGGTGCCGTGTTAGCACCACGCATTTTCTTTCAGGGTTTGCTCCCTTAGCCTTTGCATTTCCCAAGGCAGTAATTATACAACATGTAAAAGTGCTTAGTGTTCCAATTGTGATTCACCTGTAGGTTTGGAGTAAGAATAGATCCACCGTGTCTCCCTATGCGATTCAAAAGAGGTTAAAATCTAGAGAAACCGTGACTTGATTTGCGTTTATCTAAAACTTTTCTAATGTTGTGCTCAATGGCCTTACATGGCCTACAAATAATGGGCCGTAAAACACCAGCCAGCCAGCCGTTTTCACGCTCGAAATTCCCCAAACTCAGAGTATGTCTTGTATGGCGTGGTCTTCCTCGTTGCTTCCTCAGCGTAACCGAGGCCGTTGGAGACTGACTGAACGTAAACCTTTCCAAGATATCCCCCTAAAAGTAAAAGTGTTGTTTGTTGTCGTTGCTTGTGTTTGTCTATTGATGTTGCGTAGGCCAATCGTCTATTTGTAGTTTTTTTCTCACTTTATTAAACAGAATCTTCTAACCGTGAGAAGATGAAAGTGTTGGGGAATTTGAGGCGGTGACAGCTGAGAAAGCAGAGGTCACACTGCTGACGAGGAGTGGCAGCACCAGTCCTCGTGTTGGCCTGTTGCGGATGTCCGGGCCACATTCCGGCACGGCGACAGCGTGTCCGCTCTCCCTGTCCACTGTCTTCTCTTGCTCTGAAGAGCGGAAAACTGCCCTAGGTAGATTGTTTAACGTAAAAACTCCTGCCTCGCCCCTTCCCCTTCCCTTCCCATCATCCCGTGTCGCCTCAATGGCGTAGACCTACCTCTTCTGTTCCTCACCCGATTCCATGGCTAATGACTTAAACCAGTCCCCCCGTTGCTAGCGTCCTCTATCTCTGCACCTTTTTCACTTTGCCCACTCCTTGCGCCTCACGACTCCACATACGTTTCAGTTTCGTCGTCGCGCGCCCATGCGCGCGTTCACTCACTCACACACACACACACACACACACACACACACACACACACACACACACACACACACACATGCACACGCACACACACACAAATACTTTTTTTCACACCTGATACACCTTCTCCCACCCTAGTTTGTCCCTACTTCGAGCGGTGTATCCCACGCCAGCGCCTATACACGTACCGGTTTTCAAGATGATTTTGCTCCCGATCCGGTACCGGATCGCCAGCAAAAATCGGGTTGACAGCCACACGCAACGATTACACTGAGACCGCGCACTCGAGCGATTTTTCTTTACGCGAAGCGAGGTCAGAATTTAGAGTTACGTCCCTTTGCCGAGCTATGGCAACCGACGCTTCGACGTGTAGCTCTATGCGTGTGACCTGCATTTCGGATTTAAAATGTAGAGCTTTCACGACCTATTGATGCATTCAACATACAGCTTTGATAAATTAATGCTGTTCATGGCTTACATTTTCTTTGGATGGGTTTCTATTATCCCCAAAAATCAGCATTTTCTGTGGGAACATGCACGCAATGAAAGCCGCTGACAGATGCTTTCGCGTGAAGGTGCATTGACCCGCATTTCCAAATTTACAATGTAGGAGCTTTCACGACCTATTGATGCATTCAATATACAGCTTTGATAAATTAATGCTGTTCATTCCTTACATTTTCTTTGGATGGGTTTCTATTATTCCCAAAAATTAGCGTTTTCTGAGCGAACATGCACGCAACGAAAGCCACTGGCAGATGCTTTCGCGTGAAGGTGCATTGACCCGCATTTCCAATTTTACAATGTAGGAGCTTTCACGACCTATTGATGCATTCAACATACAGCTTTGATAAATTAATGCTGTTCATGGTTTACATTTTCTTTGGATGGGTTTCTATTATCCCCAAAAATCAGCGTTTTCTGTGGGAACATGCACGCAATGAAAGCCGCTGACAGATGCTTTCGCGTGAAGGTGCATTGACCCGCATTTCCAATTTTACAATGTAGGAGCTTTCATGGCCTATTGATGCATTCAACATACAGCTTTGATAAATTATAGCTGTTCATGGCTTACATTTTCTTTGGATGGGGTTTTAGTATCCCCCAAATACACCGTTTTCTGTGCGACGCGGAGACAGGTCCGCCATTTCAATTGGTTACTAGTCGCGAGATTCTCGTTGTTCTCGCGTCGCCCTGCATATGAATCGGTCGAGACCGGGTCGGGGAATAGAGCTTGCCCTATGGACAAGAACCGGGCCGGATTGTATGTAAATGAGTCAACCGTTCGGATTCTTGACCGGATCGGCAGCAAAACCAGGGGACAACCGGTACGTGTGCCTTTAGTCTGCTCCCCGTCTATGGCCTCGCTCCCTCTCGTGTTGCCAGGGTGACAGTCACTTCATTTTCAGGGGCTGTGCTTTGTCCTGGAGCACGACTTGACCTTCTGTCTGTGTCGTGGTACATTCCCATTTGTCTTCCACTCTGCCCCTCCCCCTTTGCCTCTCCCTCCTCTGCCTCACCTCTCCTTTTTCTCTCGCCCTGCCCCTGTGGATTGATGGTAAGAACCGACCCTGCACTGTGTCTCCCTGCGCGATTTGCTAGAGGCGCATTACAAGAAAAATATAGAATTAACTTGCCTTTACTCTAACCAGATCTGGCGATTTTCGTGATCAGTGGTCTAACATAGCTTACAATGGCTGATGGGCCGTAAAATCTCATCGTCGTCATCGTTATCGTCATCGTCGGCATCATCATTATTCCATGACGAAACTCGATTCAGAAACCTGAACCATTCCTTGGAATACTCCGAGAGTTTAAGAGTTCAAATCTGCCGCTAAATGATTATTTCTTACTTTCTTGGCCGGCGACACTGCAAATTCAGCGTGGAAAATAAACTATGTCTGATAATGTAACGCCTCATCATCACATCGCCTCTGTCATTCTCCCGAACAAATCGGTCAAGTATTTGGTATGGCTATATGCGCTCTCACATCGAAACAGGTGGCTCATTTTCATTGGCGGTTGAGAGATGTTTGTGCAAATTTTGCCTTAGGCGAAATTTTAATGATGTAGCTTGATTAGAATTAAGAGTTTGCTCATGCAAAATGCAGCTCGAACTTGGAAAGCCACTTTCTTGAAAAGCTCTTCTTTGGTACTATGTGCTGAGATTATCACAACTCTGCAGCCACTGCACATACTGTAATATTTGTGGTATCGCTTTGGAAATAATTTCGTGACCTATATAAGAATACAAAAATCTTAAAATCACCGAAGATATCCGAGCGACTCATTTTGGGAGAATCAGTCACATACGCGCGTTATTGCACAGACTTCGTAGAGTTTCCACTCCAGTCTTGGCTCTCGAAGTAAAGGCCTCCTCACACGGGGTAAATTTTGTTGAAAAGACATAAAATTCGTGTCCCGTAAAAGAGCTAAAATTAATCAGAACTGGGTAGGGGGATTGTTTTTTTTTATTACGCGCGTTTGCATTGGCCGGAAAATGAACGCGGGACACCCGCTTGGTATGCGACAGCGATACCACTGCACGACGGGCTCACGTATACAAGAGATATCTTTCCAACTGTCCCCATAACATCGTGCTCATAATGATTGTGGTAGCCATTCGAGTTCCAACACCCCAACAAACAAAACGAGAAAAACACTCTATGGCGTACAATCTCATCCGAGATCTGTGATTTACTGCTTTCCATCCAGTCGTTCAAAATGGGCGGCGTTCTATTTTCTTCAATGAGTCAGCTGCACATTTTGAGGTGACCCAAAAGAAGCGAGAAAATGCACTCATATGGTAGCGATGTAGAACTATACAAGAGATTTGAAAATAGGCGGACAGATAAAGCAGCAGAAGCCATAGAAGTTCGAGGATGAGCCACCAGAAGGACATGTGGATGGACACAACTCTCCCTCTACGTCACAAGCGGGAAACCCATCTGATTGGCTGTTCGATGCAATATCTTGGGTACATAAAAAATAGAACTTGTCGTCCCCTACTTGGCGGCAAATCAACAGAAAACTGCTTTTGGGACTTGCGAGCGCGACATTTCTCATGGAAATGGCAAAGTTGCCAGAAAATTGCGACGTGTGAGGACGCCTAAACTATTTTTACGACATGCGACCGGGATATTTAAAATGCTCGACTCATCTGTAAGTCAAAAAAGTCAGATCATCTCACTCCTCTCTTCCGCTCTCTCCACTGGTTGCCCATTAGTGCTAGAGTCCAATTCAAGAGTGCCTGTCTTTGCTACCATTACTTCGCTGAATCCCTTCCTCAATATCTCTCTAAACCCATGCGCACCTACACGCCCGCTAGACACCTACGCTCTTCCGCAGACACAAGAATCCTCAGGTTCCCGGAGGACCCTCCAGTTAAAACAAAATTTTATCAGGCTCCCTCTATCTGAAATGACCTCCCCACCTCTGATCGTCACTCTACATCTCCCTCGACCTTTCGCTCTGCTCTCAAAACTCACCTCTTCTTGAAATCGTTCCCTGATCCTGTCTAAGTTTCTTCATCTTCCTCCCCTCAGTGTTCTCTTTGTACTAGCTTGCCTAAGCCCCCTACCACCCTCCTGTCTCTCCTCCCCCTCTCCCCAGTTTCATGGTTAAGCAATGACGCTGCACATCAGTTTGTCGAACGCCTGAAGTGAATGTCTGACTCCTATGTTATTAAGTTTATTAATTTACCTTTGAGGTGATTGACTGTTATTGTATATTGTAATGGTTGTGTATGTATGCGCCTTGAGCATGTATTAACTCATGGTAAGGCGCTATATAAATCCACACATTATTATTATTATTATTATTATTATTATTATTATTATTATTATTATTATTAAATGGCATTGTTGCCAGACATGAAACCACGTGTGAAGAGGCATTAAGGCATGTTCCACTTACTGTATCGAGCAATAACTACTGGCGTAATCGTGGGTCAAAGCTGTGTGGTTATGTACGATATGCATGTACACAGCCTGTGTAGTCTGGTCGCATAATCCTGACCGTCCCTGGGAACATCCTACCAACCCACACCAGTCACAGCACCGACATGCAACAGCGTTGTCTGCATACCGAGTAAGCAAAGCCTCTCTCCTTCCATTCATCTCTGCTCTTTGATTAATTGCCGGCAGGCAGGCCCGTGTCACAGTGAACTCGGCCCTGACACTCCACGCAGACTCTAGCAGGGCTGGCTGCAGGATGCAGGGTGAGAGAGTGCTACATAGGGGTCTCTGACAAGAAACAAGCCGTGGAGAAGGAGTTTTTAAAATAAAGCAGCCACCAGTGGGAGATTAGAGTTGAGCGAGGATGTTTCAATGAGTAAAAACGCATTACGTGATCTAATGCAGAGAAGGCAAGCAGGTGCAATGTCAGTGTTTCTAGTCTTTCTTCTTCACCGACTTCCGCTGGATCCAGAACTTCTACTTGTTCGTTCAGAATGTCTTTAGGGCATTTTGTATTCCGATTGTCAGTTGCAACATTTCCCCGTGTTTAAGAAGTCGGTGAGTATGAAAGTGTGCTCGCGCGAAGGAATGTTGTAGAGCTTGTTCCCTGCCAAACTTCCTCCATGCCTGCTGTCTGTTGTTTACTTGCCTGTCCTTCCTATTCACCTGCATTTTTACTCTCACGTTCTGCTATCTCTCTGATTGCCTGTGTGCCATCCTGACTGCTCGTCTGGCTGTCTGGTCCGTCCCTTCTCGTGCCCTTGCTTGTGGGTTCGCTTTTTCGAATGCACTGGTTCCTCTCTCTCTCTCTCTCTCTCTCTCTCTCTCTCTCTCTCTCTGTCTCTGTCTCTGTCTCTCTCTCTCTTCCTCTCTCTCTCTCTCTCTCTCTCTCTCTCTCTCTCTGTGTGTCTCTGTCTCTCTCTCTCTCTCTCTCTCTCTCTGTCTCTGTCTCTCTCTGTCTCTCTCTGTCTCTGTCTCTGTCTGTCTGTCTGTCTGTCTGTCTGTCACTCTCTCTCTCTCTGTATGTCTCTGTCTATGTATGTCTCTCTCTCTCTGTGTCTCTCTCTGTCTCTGTCTCTCTCTCTGTCTCTGTCTCTGTCTCTGTCTCTCTCTCTGTCTCTCTCTCTCTCTCTCTCTCTCTCTCTCTCTCTCTCTCTCTCTCTCTCTCTCTCTCTCTCTCCTCCCTCCCTCTCTCTCCTCCCTCCCTCCTGTCTACATTGTCTCGTTTCATCTCGTCTTGTCTGGTCTGTGTGCCTGTCTGTCTGCCTATTTCCGTTTGTGGGTTATTCGTCCAAGATAAGGCAAAAACAACAAACGTTACTCCTACCATAAAAGGTGAAGACTTCGAATGGGTTTTTCACGCCAAATCAAATAGATCACGTATCCTCTTTTCTCTGTCATATATCCGTGTTCGAATTCTAAACTTTGAAATCTGACGCAGATTCGTAATGGATAGTTTACCCCGAAACAAAAAGTCATGGACACTAATTTTTTTCGCAATAGTGACAACGGCGGTGAGGAGGGGGAGAGGGGGGAGGGGGAGGAGGGGAGGGAGGAGGAAAGTTATAACTAAGACGACGACGGCAATGAAGACAACAGTGACGCCGAGGAGGACGTCCACAACGATGATGCTATAGGAGGGTACACACTATTTCTCTCTTTCTCCTTCTCTCTCGCCTTCCCTCCTTCCTGGCATCCCCCTGTGAGTCGGGGTAAAAATTGACCCACCTTATCTCCCTACGCGATTCGTAAGAGGCGAATAACTAGGGGACACCGTGACTTGATTAGCGTTTACTCTAAGCCGTTCTAGTGATTTTCTTGCTTAATGGCCTTACATAGCCTGCAAAGGCTGATAGGCCGTAAAACACCAACCAACCAACCAATCCTTCCTGGCACTGTATCACTCGTATTTCCTGCGAGCTGTCTGTTGGCAGCTCGAGTCCCAGCCTCTCCCTTGAGGTCAATTTCATGACCCCTTCCTCCCTCTTTGTTTCTCCTAGCTGCCAAGTCCACGTATATTGAGAGTGTCTGAGACGGTCCCCTTTTGCCCTCCTCCATTCTCCCTTGCTTATTCTGTCAATGCTAACAGTACGTATACTGCATTCTTTCACTTCGCTTCCGGCCGGAGCCTGAGATCTCCGGAAGCAAGCCCTTCCGGTTCTAGTGTGTCAGGTGCTTGTCCATCCCCTATAAAGAGACCACTGCCACCACGGTCGTGGGTTGGTCCAGGCGACTACCATCTGGCCTCGGACCAGCCAGCAGCTCCTGTAACCATAGGATAATAATGTTGTAGGAAGCAGCTACGACTTGTCTCATATCTGTGCCCGTCTACAACCAAGCCTAGAGCTTCCCATAACTCGAATCTTACCCCCCCCCCCCCCCCCCCCCCCCCCGGTTCGACCACCTCAATGCAAACACTCTACATGCACACAAGCAAGATAAACCAAACGCGAATTGTGTTCTGTATAGAGTAGATATATATGAAACGTCAATTTGGGGTTGGGGCGGGAGGGTTTCCGTGTGTCACCCCAAATCTTCAAAATGAGTGTAATTATTATATCACCTAAATGTTTATCGTCAGTTTTACAATGAAAGACGTGATACGTAACTCTAATTTACATTTTCTGAAGTAGCAAACACTTCACCTTGGTGTTGGCACAAGCGCACACTCGATGTGTCTCCATGTTCCTCCAGCATCGCCACGCGAGCTGTGCCACGTATGTCTACTGGACGGGGACTGCATTGACCGCTGTGTGGCGGCTCGCCCCATTCTGTGAACCCGAGTCAGTAATGACTCTGGCACAGTTCGCAATGAATGCGTAATAGACTTGACCCTTCGCATTACAGCATTGCGCCAAAAATAGTTCGTTCTGATTCTATGTTTTTCTCCACTTTTTACAGAAATCATTCAGATGTCAAAATTTGTTTCCATTTCAAACCAAACATTTTATTTTTTCGAATAAACGCTTGTTTATTGCCCCAACAAAAGAAAGTTATGAGTTTCGTGCGAAATAGTCTTAGAACTAGTTTAACGGCGTATGTCAGGGAGCAGATCGGCTATCCCACAAGCCTTTCGTGTGACCCTCATTTGAATTTTTCGGACGAAATCCTTCCATCACGTGATGTCAACTGTGCTGAGACTGTTTCGCCGGCAGGCGAAGTCTCTAGTGGACTAGAATGGGCTCGCCCTGAACTGCCCGTCGCGTCACGTGGTCGCACCATGAAAAAGCGTCTCATTCGTCTTACCACTGGACGACTTTAATGAAGGCTGCGTCGCATTGGCGCCAAATCCGCGGGAAAGCATCACTTTGGGTCTATCTTAACAGTCTTGACTTTTGGACATTTTCTAAATTTACACTGTGAAATCATTCATTTGTATTTTTACTCTTATAATGTTGAAGTGAATAAAGAAGTTACGCGTAATCCAATAAGAATTCATCAATTTTTTTTGGCCAAAACAGTACCATATTTGTCAATGTCTCATATATAATGCTTGGGATACGCTTTTTCATTTTTCAGTGACGCTGGCCAGGGCTGAGGGTCTGCCAGCAGACTGCACCTTTCGTCCGTCCAGCTCAGCCCTGGCGTTCCGCTCTGCAGGAGACAGAGTGGGGGCGAAGCTAGCGGAGTCCAGGCAGGCTGTAGGTGGCCGACCCTGCACTTTCTCATCCATGCACGATTGACGCCTCGTTTGCCCCACCACGGCCTTTGAAGTTTGCCGCCAAGAACGCACGCGTTGCCAGGAGACAAGAAAAAAAAACCTTCGCTCTTCTTACTCTTTCCTCTTCTTCCCCCATTCCCCCCTGCCACCTTCCGCTCCATCCGGCTCCTGCACCCGAGTGCCTCCCATTGCGTGCCAAGAAGCTAAACTCGGAAACGGAGATCGCGCAGTTCACATGAAAAACTTCTGGCAATTTTCTCCTGGAGTGTAGCTGCGTTTTATTCCGTCTGGAGGCCACGTCACTAGAAGACAGGCATATCTGGCAAGCGCGCAGCCCTCTCCGGCTTCTCTGCCATGCAAGTGGAGATAAATGTGATCGGGGAGTTTAGACGGAAGCAGCCAACAATGTAAACGCTCCCGTTCAGCGCGTGAGGAGGCTCCATCCCAGTGCCCTGGCCTGGACTTGTGTCTGGCGCGTGCATTCCGTCCGTCAGGCAGGCAGGCAGGGTGCGTGGGACGAGATATGGCAAAGAAAGCCACTTACTGTCTGATTCACGTCCGTGCCCTCACTTCAAAGCAGCAGCAGAGGTGCAGCAGATGAAAGCAAGAAACTACCACACCAAAGAAAACCAGGGAGTTGAAGGTGTGCAGGGAGTGACACGCGGATGTTTTTTTCTTCTGCAGATAGCTCATCATAACGTGGTTTTGCAATGACTGTGAGATGCATACATTTGCGCCTGCCTCCATCCCGTTTTCAGAAGAAAAAATAATTATGTGCTTCGTGACATTATCTTTGAATGAAATATATTTAATAAAAACACAGCTGTTGACATACATCCGTTTGCAAAAGTAAAATAAATCTTGGGATCTGGTGTTCCACAAAACGCACTCAAAGCCATCAGGGACGTACAAGTACAGCCAGACTTTTTTTTGTCCTCATGCGTAAAACCGGGTACCTGTGAGGGCAATATTGGCAAAAACGTTGTGCGATTAACCCTTGTATGCGGCCAAGCGCCAGCATCGGGTTGGAATACTCCCCAGGGAGCGGAGTTGGTGCTGGTACCTGACTGTGTGCGTCTTAAATGTCTGTCACTATGTTTGTTGTGAGGTACCAGTGAGAATTGATAAAGATGCCCAGTGATCAGGGGGTAAAGTGTAAGCGGTTTGAGACCCAGACAAAGGGTGTAAGTCGCTATAAAAAACCACACCTTTACCTTTACCTTTACCTTGCTTCTGTGACGGTGAATCTGCACAGCTTTTTTGGTGGCCACAGAAGTCAAAATTGATAACGGTCTTCCCCATAATAACCATCGACGTTTCATAGGAAAATCCGTCTTGCTCTTTGAGTGTATGCCTTGTCAGCGGATGAGTGTTTCACTGGCTGTGAGTAGGCAGGGGCAGCCAGGCTGCACATGCTAGGGTGAGGACAGGAAGACAGAAGACAGGACTTGCGAGTCCGTCAAGGACAGCGGCTCAGTTCCTTTGATCAGCACGAAACTCTCCATTTGTGGGCAGAAAAAATTGGTCACAGATGGTCATTGAAGGACAAACGAAAGGCAACCGACCTACAAACGCTTCTCCTTTGTCCAGTACATTTTCTATCGATCATGGGGATTTCCTCAGTCAATTGATAATTTCATTTTGAGCTGGTAGATTGTGTTTTGGCTTGTGTATGCAATGAGTCAAAAGCCTGAACAGGGGGAAAAGGGGAAATATATTTCAGTCACTAGCTCGCAATTAATGTCTACCAATCAATTGAGTTTCTTGATATTTCGTATTATCGACAAACTCAGGAAGGAATGCCGTACACGAGCTTTTCCTTTACAACAAATTAATCTATGTAGTCATCAATTGCGGGCTGTGCCAACTATTTTTGTATATTTTATTATCTTTGTCAGTTTCAATCATTCTGCCGAATTGCCGTCTTTTTCAAAGCAGGGACTTCCCGAGGGGTGTGCTGTTCCTTTCGCCCCCCACCACACGCTTTCAAACATTGACCCCATCACAACTCCCAACGTTCAGAAAGACAGCACAATCTTGCTTGCCTACCTAGCTCTTTTTTCAGTCATTCATGCCGAAACTCGCACCATGTCATTTCCTTGTTGCAGTAAAATATATCTTCCCAAACGAGGGCTGCAACTTTTGGTGAGTGACAGCTGCAACTTTGGTGTGACAGCTGCAACTTTGGTGAGTGACAGCTGCAAATCTGGTGAGTGACAGCTGCAACAAAGAGAACGTGTCGACGAGGACAGTGAGAATTTCGTGGATGCAGCTTGCATATTTTCTATAAAGAAGAATTTCGTACAGGCAGCTTGCACAATATCTTCAAGAAATAACTTCGAACAGACAGATTGCAGATTGTCTTCAAGGAAGAATTTCTTTCGGACAGCTTGTACATTGTCTTTAAGGAAGAATTTCGTACAGACAGCTTGTACATTGTCTTCAAGGAAGAATTTCGTACAGACAGCTTGTACATTGTCTTCAAGGAAGAATTTCGTACAGACAGCTTGTACATTGTCTTCAAGGAAGAATTTCGTACGGACAGCTTGTACATTGTCTTTAAGGAAGAATTTCGTACAGACAGATTGTACATTGTCTTCAAGGAAGAATTTCGTACAGACAGCTTGTACATTGTCTTTAAGGAAGAATTTCGTACAGACAGCTTGTACATTGTCTTCAAGGAAGAATTTCGTACGGACAGCTTGTACATTGTCTTCAAGGAAGAATTTCGTACAGACAGATTGTACATTGTCTTCAAGGAAGAATTTCGTACAGACAGCTTGTACATTGTCTTCAAGGAAGAATTTCGTACAGACAGCTTGTACATTGTCTTCAAGAAAGAACTTCGTACAGACAGATTGTACATTGTCTTCAAGAAAGAACTTCGTACAGACAGATTGTACATTGTCTTCAAGAAAGAACTTCGTACAGACAGCTTGTATATTGTCTTCAAGGAAGAATTTCGTGAGGACAGCTTGTACATTGTCTTCAAGGAAGAATTTCGTACAGACACCTTGTATATAGTCTTCAAGGAAGAATTTCGTACAGACACCTTGTATATAGTCTACAGCGCCTGCGAGATCCGCGGCGTGGATGCAACAGTTGCGGAGCGGTTACGCAGTTCTGTCGTGGCTGGGTGGCGGATTGGCTCTAGTATCTCAACAAAGAACAGCTTTTACAAGCTTAACTCCTATGTGTCTCTTTTTTAAAATGCATTTACTTATTTTCGTTTTTTTAACGTATCTATCTCTTTATCAAAGTTAACAGAGAGACGAGGTGATTAGAGGCATTGGATCGTAGATGCCGACACCCCAGTGACGCAAGGTCATGGCTAAGGCTCTGTGCCAGTCCGCGGACAGTCTTGGTGCCGTGGGGCGTCAGGACCACACGGGGCTTCCCACGTGACATACTCACGGGACACCTCATCCGCCCCCTTCTGGTTCAGATCACGTGGAAACCAAGAAATAAGGAGTACCAATGTTCAGTGTTGTCCTGCTCTGTGCTTCGGGCTGTAAGGATGAACTGATGGATGGATGGACGAATTAATGGGTGGATGGATGAATGGAAGACGGATGGATGAATGGACTGATGAATGAAATATTAGATAGATGTTTGGATGGATCGGGAATGATGCTTGGATAAAGGCATGGAATGATGGATGGATGGATGGATGGATGGATGGATGGATGGATGGATGGATGGATGGATGGATGGATGGATGGATGGATGGATGGATGGATGGATGGAAGGATGGATGGATGGATGGATGGATGGATGGATGGATGGATGGATGGATGGATGGATGGATGGATGGATGGATGGATGGATGGATGGATGGATGGATGGATGGATGGATGGACGGATGGATGGATGGATGGATGGATGGATGGATGGATGGATGGGTGGGTGGATGGATGAAGCTCCACCGCTTACCAGCTTGTGTTGAGTGTATAAAGCCATTGCATGCCTGTTGGTGATGTTTGGGACATGAGCACGAAGAGACTTCATTTCCCCATTCAGTCGTCCTTACTGAATCTTGCAGGGAAATGATGAGGTCTCGATTTACCCGGCACTGAGGGTTATGGGCTGCAAGGCCGCTAGCAACACTCAGGCCTATACAACCTTCACGCACGCTCCTTGCTTCAAGGCGAGCACCGTCACTCAGAACTTCAATCAAGGACCGCTACCGATGCTGAGGGGGAAATGCGCGGGGTTGCAGGGCCAGCACTAATACTAGCGGCTGCGTCAAGTTGACTGTAATCAGGTCTCCCAAACCTGTGCTGCGCTTGGAGCTGCAAGGCGCCATCACCATTTCCTGGACAGGTGCTGCATCGCGCCACTTGACTTCTCTGTAGGACAGCCGTAGCACGGGCGAGGCGGCCATTTTGTGGCGTGCAGGTATCGCCAAAACGACTCCTCTCCAGCATCATGACTGGGTGACAAGTTTGGGCAGCATCTAAGTCCAAATCCGAAAGACACTCACGTCTTAAAAGTGGCGGCTTTTCTCCTCGCGTTGCAGTGGGAAGGGAGACGGTGCTGGCAGCAGCAGGCGGGGCCAGGTCAGCGTAATCAGGCAGCCATCCCCTCTGGGCCAACATGACCTTTCCGTGTCAAACAAACGGCGGAGTCAAGTGGTGTCACGTGTTGGCTGCCAGACGCCTTCCCGCACCCCCTCTCACTTCTCCCCCCTGCTCTCCAACGCTCCTTTCCTGCCTCGCCTTTCCTGAAAACACCCTGTCTACCATCAGACCACCCCTGTTCCACTCCATTCTCCTGCTTGCCCGTACCTGCGCCACCCCACCATTTCTGTAATGGCACTTCAGGGCGGTGGCGGAGTGCTCACGGGGACGATTCCAGCATGGACGAGCAGTCGTGATTGAAGCACACTTACGGCGTAGGTGGCACCGTAGACCCCACCCCACCCCGACCCCCGATAGTTTCCTTTTCATCTATTACCCTTGATCCAACCACTCTTTGACGCGGGGTGAGATGGAAAGTGAAGAATTTTCTATCGCGACGAGTATTGCATGGCTCATGCACCGTTTTAGTCAAGTCCGTTCACACATTGGATTCCAGATTCGAAGATTGTGAAGTTGATATAAAACCAGGAATTAAAGAACGGATGGCTGGCGCTTTTTTGCCAGATTGTCACACGAGACGTCGGGCGCTCTCAGGCAACGAACGGTAAATGACGATTCCTTTTGTTACGCTCAGTCCTGCAAAGAGCATGGAAGCAACTCGTAGTGCAAAGATGGCGATGATTGTTGAAATCTGTCCTGCCTTGCCAAATGCAAGGTGAGCGCTATAGAAATATCCTTAGGACATTGTGGCCTAAGCACTCTCAGATACGTTTTTAAAAATCAAGCAGAATAATTATCTGGCGTGAAAAAAAAGCCTGCCCAGAAAGGCATGGCGACGGACTTGATTTTTTGACGTTGGTAGCTCGGCACGAAAAGGGAGAGCATGGGTCTTATTGCACGAACCACATCCAGTTGACCAAAGGTCGCTGTGGTCCAGGACGTGACTGGGTATGGACCTGTGCACAACTTGGCGCTTTCACGACAACGGTGAGACACGGTGTAGGAACAACAGAAGGCGTGTGTCACATCATTGTCACCGAGGAATGGATGGATCAAAGGTAGTGATATTCATAAAAATATAACTACTAAATATAATCGACGATTAATATGCACGTCTATGCAAAAAGAATCCTTGAGCCGACTGTTCAATGTCGTTCTATCTAGCAATGGTGCTCGTCAAATTCAGGAGTAGGCCTGCTGCAAACTCTCTGCACATTGTTTCTACTTGAAGGCGGAACAACGTTGACCGTGTGGTGAGATCAGTATATACGTATTAGTCGCAGTACAGACTGCCGTTGCCATGTCCCGACCTAAACCTTCTAGCATCATGGTTGCAAATACCAGCACGTGAGAGAGACAATAGTTCTATACTGCTGCTCATGAGAAAGCAAAAGAAGCCTTTAATTGGCTGAAAAACGTTGAAAGGTGTGGCAACTGATCGTCTGACCTGACAACCTACATTTCTCTACTGCAGCAATCACTGCCTTTCTCCTGAGATCGGCCATCGCTGTGGCGATGAGGCAGACATCGATTTGACTGTGCGTGCAGGGCACACAAGTCTGCGCCCTAACCCTAGGAACGTAGGGCGCGTTGCCAACGCTAGGCACCCTCCTCGAGGACAAACTGAGAGCGAGTAAGGCGTCTACGAAACGCCCAATCATGGGCGCATTTGTTAGGCGCAAAATATCGAGAGAATCGCGAGGGCTAGGCGTTGCCTACGTTCCTCGCTCATAAGGAGGCGCTCGCCGTGAAGAAGGTAGGCCGAGTTGCGTCCCGCTGCAGAGGCCCGGATGTACTAAAATGGCGGAAACCGTGCCAATTGGGATGCCGCTGATAGATGGCAGTGCCTGTAATGTGCTTCTCAGGGTCCGAGAATGGAAACGTGTACGTACACGGAAGTATTTACTGTTCGAGTGTTCATTTGTATATTTTGAGGAGTGGGTGTATAGGTTATTTCTGGACATACACTGCCGAAAATGTTTATCGTTTACAAACACGCAACGTCTTTACGTGCCAACAAGAATGAAAGTTGTGATGTCTGTGGGATCTTCCCAGAAATCCATGGTGTTTAGTTTACTGTACACGTACACTCTATGAATTATGTCCCTTGATTTGATCGAGATGAATCGAGGCAGAACATTTTTCGACAACATTTTTTATAGTTGAACCCGGTTTGTGGTTTTTTTCGTTGAAAAAGGTTCCGTGCCATTCGATATGACACTATGGTGTATTCGATCAGTTGAAAAACTGCTGGGACATCTGTATCGTCAGTTATTTCGTCTATCGGCAATTTCTTCACCGACTCTCACGCCAGGATGTAGCAATGCTCTCTCGTACTTCTGCCTTGCCAATTGATGATTGGCCATTTTTTAGGGAAGCGGCTTAGGGGAGACCGTTAGTGTCAACCGTGTGCCGTGTGCCGGAAGTAGCTCTCTGATATCGGAGGTTGTATCGCTCTCGCTGTTTTTTTGGCGCCCATTTGGTTTTCCGCGCCTTTTTGAACAGCGTTTCGCGTCTGCAACCAGACGCTTGTCCTTGCAAAATAATTCCGTCCAGGGAAGGATTGCTCTGCTTGAATTGAGTAGGGGAGACCGTTTGTGTCAACCGTGTGCCGGTGACCTTTGACCGCATCCGCCACTCCGCCTGACTGACTTCGCACGCCCTGGGGAGTTATGCTAAGATCCGGCCGCATTAATGTATCTGCGTTTTGTGACAAACGTCTTGCTCGGCGGTACTGTACTCCATGCACCTTAACGGTGCGCGTGATTCGGGTGTAATCTTAAGCTAAACGACGTTTATTGGCAGTATTACACCCGAATCACGCGGAACACAGAATTTGCGCAGCTGAGTGCGAGCTGGAGGCAAAATCTGGGTCACGTGGCGGCGTCTATTTTCAAGGCTCGTGATTGGCTGAGAGCAATACAACCTCCGATATCAGAGAGCTACTTCCGGCACACGGTTGACACAAACGGTCTCCCCTAAGCCGCGTGTATTTTTTAGCCTTACCTGTACGTCTCGCTCTTCCTCGACTAGCCGTTGAGGCGAGTCACTTGCCATTTGCGCCTAACAAACGCGCCCCATCAATTGGCAAGGCGGAAGTCTGAGAGAACATGGCTGCGTCCTGGCACGAGAGTCTGTGAGGAAGTTGCCGATAGACGAAATAACTGACAATACAGACATCACAGCAGTTTTTCCACTCGATGGAACATACTATGGTGACATTTTGAATTGAATGGGCACTTTTTCAACGAATAGAAAGCGACCCGGGCTTAACTGTAGATAATTTTGTCGAAAACCTTGTGCCTCGAGATACTTCGATCAATTCAAGGGACATAATTCAGAGAGTGGACATGTACGGTGCTTTGTGTATACGCAAACAATGAAATACATTTAGACAGTGTTTGTCCAGAAATAACCTTTGCATACAATCCTCAAAATATACTAATAAACACTCGAACAGTAAATACTTCTGTGCACGTTCACTTGTCCATTCTCGGACAGTGAGAAGAGCATTACAGGCACTGTCGCCTATCAGCGGCAACAGAACATCGGCACGGTCTCCACCGTTTTGGTTCATCCGGGCCTCTGCAGCGAGACGCAGCTTCCTCGGCCACCTTACTTCACAGCGAGAAAGAGAGAGAGAGAGAGAGAGAGAGAGAGAGAGAGAGAGAGAGAGAGAGAGAGAGAGAGAGAGAGAGAGGGAGAGAGAGAGAGAGAGAGAGAGAGAGAGAGAGAGAGAGAGAGAGAGAGAGAGAGAGAGAGAGAGAGAGAGAGAGAGATAGGGAGAGAGAGAGAGAGAGAGAGAGAGAGAGAGAGAGAGAGAGAGAGAGAGAGAGAGAGAGAGAGAGAGAGAGAGAGAGAAAACTTACGCACTTTCGATCCTGCAGTATTTGTACTTGTTTCAAAACAATCAGAAAATACTGCAAATTTTTAATATGCCTGCATCTCCATGCAGCGGAAAATCAAATTAGGACAGGTTTTGTGATGGTCAAACTGTAAAGACAGCCATTGTTTTCATGCTGACAGCCTAACTGCAACGACCATAACACACCTTCAGCCAAGGCTACGATTTGAAAACAAACATGGTAACGTCTCTCGTTTTTATAGCTCAAAATACTGACAAAAGTATTCGTCATGTTTTCGTCTCAGAACTTTGGGCCTTTTTGCTTGTTTCAGTCACAAGACTGATGTAATAGTCACTTGAACATAATTATGTAATTACATTACTGTGTGAGTAAAATGTTTCTCGGAGTATTAATATATTCTCATGTCTTCAAAGTGCTTTCACAATCAGCCCAAACACCTTGAAAAAGCGTCAAGAGAACAAGTCTTTCTCTGTAAAAGAAGTTGCTGGAATTTGATTAGACATAGTTTCTCCGTGCGGGGAAAGCAGAACATAACACTGGACTGTTTGACAATTGCTGGGATGCAACAAGATATCATTACACATTGAATACATGTACATTAATTTTTGCGAATGTTAATATTTTAATGCAGTTTGTTTGCGAATGTTCAAGTTTTTAACGTTACTGAATGACGCCAACGGACGTAAACATATAATTGACTTTCCCCGTGTAGGCTGGGGCATGGATCATATATAGAATGGATGGCTGACTGTGGCGTGTAGAGAAATAAGTTCGCCGATAGCCTCGTTTTTAATCCAAAACTGATTGCACTTCCGGTTGCTCCGCTTTCAATGGCCGATGCCTTTGTTAGTGTAAACACCTGGCGAAAATCACGATTTTTGTGTCTTAGTTTTAGCCATCTTAATTTTTTCTCCTCATAAGTCGGTGGGAAAATGTGTCTAGTTTGTAACCCTGTGTTTAGTTTTGTTGTCATCCATTTCTGAAACGCCTAGTCAACCACAGTGTGTTGAGAAATGAGTGACATTAATGACAGTGAACTGAGTGATACAAGAGCTGCCGTGGTTCCTAAACCAATATCAAGGAGGGCGAACAGTACTTCAGATGGAGCCAAGTGTTGTGTTGTTGATTGTAAGGTATCATCAGTGGCATGCAGGGGACTTTCTTTCGTTGGAATTCCAAGAAAAGGTGTCAGTGAAGCGAAAGACAAATGGAGATAAAATTGATCGAGTGCACGAAGCATTCAACCCAGACATGGCCAAGATCTGCAGTCGACACTTTGACGATGCTTGCATCAAACGAGGTACGTTTCTTTCATTATAATTTGTTTCAGTGGGATGTGGGTGTGTTAGACGTCTTTTGTCTGTGAAATCAAAACAAATCTTCACCTCATCTTGGACAGAACAGCGTACATTCTTCGCGCACTTCTATTTATAGCTGACGCGCGGACCTCACCGACACCAGGAATTCACTCCACAGTGGCGTCTGTAGTAGCAGACGAACTATAGATAGCCTGACCAAGGTGCTTTGTTTTCCGTCAAAAGTGGAATGAAAGGACGGGGAACGAGGAACACAATCAGACGCAATGAAATCATCAGCCACGACCATGCCATCCCTACTGCATTCCGTCACACACGCTTTCACTCACACAAATAGGCGCGCGCGACCTCGAGCCATTTAAACTGCGATCGCTCACTTTCGTCCCCCCCTCCTCTGCCTTCCACCCTCACGCCAACGTCGAGATCGAAATGACAACATCTACACGAACATTTACACACAGACGACGCACACACTTACACACAGACTATGTACTTCTCTCGCTCCCTCCAAGCAGAGTCGGCTGGCGAGGCAGGGAAGCGGGCAAGCAGTCCGAACAGCCTGACCAAAGTGCTTTGTTTTCCGTCAAAAGTGGAATGAATACCATTTCTTTACTGCAAAGTGTGTCTGGGATGCCTGCAAATGTACTTACAGTTTCAACTGATGGAATAAATCATCACTGTTTGAACAATTATCTGTTTTACTTACCATGAGAATTCGCTCGACAGCGGCGTGCATAGTAAGCCGAGTAACCGGAAGTGCAATCAGTTTTGGATTGAAAACGAGGCTATCGGCGAACTTCTTATAATCATGACACAGCGCGTGCAGGCAGAGCGAGCCAGCCATCCATTCTATATAGGATCCATGGCTGGGGGTAAGAATTGACCCACGGCGTCTCCTTAAGCGATTCGTAAAGGGAGAAAAACTAGGGAAATTGGGATTAGCTGTAACTCAAATTAGTTCTGATGATTTTTGTGTCAAATGGCCTTACATAGCCTACAGAGACTCATGGGCCGGATAGGCGAAACTGCATTCATCAGCATCAGCATCATCGTCATCATCAATTTCATCATCATCATCATCATCATCATCATCATCATCATCATCATCATCATCATCATCATCGTCGTCGTCGTCGTCGTCATTATTGTCGTCGTCATCGTCGTCGTCGTCATCATCATCATTATCGTCGTCGTCGTCGTCGTCATCATCGTCGCCATCATCATCATCTTCATCACCATCATCATCTCCAGTGGCAGCAGCAGCAGCAGCAGCAGCATCGACCTCTTGCATTGACACGGGGTGCAAACACCCGGACTTCCGCCTCCATAGCCACTGCTGGTGTAATCCCCCCATGCACTGTTCGCATGCATGGACGATGAAAACTTGAGTTCATCAAGATGAAGTATTCTTTGAAGGGATATGGCTAAATACACTCTTAAAAAGAATGTGAAGTTTCATTAATAATTTTTGTTGTTGTCTAGAATTAGATAAAAGATCGATGACTTTGTCCTCAGATGCCTGAGAAAGACGCAAGTGAGCGAGTTAGCGAGCGAGAGAGGGAGAGAGCGAGAGAGAGCGAGAGAGAGAGAGAGAGAGAGAGAGAGAGAGAGAGAGAGAGAGAGAGAGAGAGCACAGACATGTTGACTA